>PVIR01006241.1:0-67242 GCA_004026965.1 Petromus typicus | reverse complement strand
ACATATGTGTGCTCATGTTTATTGCATCTCAGTTTGTGATAGCTAATTCTTGGAAACAGTCCGCATTGTTTTCTACAATGTCTAGTTTATATACCCACTAACAGTGAGTGTACAAGGATTGCCTTTGTTCCACATCCTTGCTAACACTAATCTTTCACTTTTTCAAAAATAATCACTCCAACAGCTGTTAAGTTATGGCATTTTGATTTAGATTTCCATTTTCCTGAAGATTTAATGACATTTAACACTCTTTTGAAAATAAATTATAAACCCTGAAGTGATTATATTGTCAAAACTAAGTTATTTGAGATTTTGCTGAAAATTTCAGTAAAAGCATCATATACAGATTCTAAAAATGACAATGTCTTGGAATAAATATTAATATGATTAAAATGGCTGTAGTTTTGAGGTCATCATGGTGATGCAAAGGAAGAGTGACTATAACAGTATTTCACGGAAAAATGAAAAAAGCCTCAATATTATTAGTCATCAGAGAAATAAAAACTATTCTGAGATATCTAACTGCACGAAAATTACTCCCCAAAGAAGAAGCTTGATAATATCAAATGTTGGTGATACTGGGAGGCCCTGGTTATTTGAAAATAAGCTGGCATTCATCAGTAAGGTTACAGATATTTATACCCTATGACCCAGAAATTCTACCTATATATCTCTAGAGACACATGTTTGATTATTTTCATCGCCTTCCACAAATAGAAGCTTAAATTGTAACAATTATCTAAAAGTCTCTAGAGAATGTTTTGCTTGCCTTCTCATTATTCATGTGACTTCAAGCACTTTTGCTGTCCTCTTTGATCACATATCTCAAAACTCAAAATCTTCCTGTCTGTTTTCTTTTAGTCCAGAAGTGCTTTCTACTGACTTGTGCATTTGTTGGTATCTCAAAATTCTTTATCCAGGACACAATAGATTTCTGTCCAGTCTTTCTCAGGGTTTTGCCCACATATCATCTTTACTGTGAGCTTTACTTTGGAAATGGTATTTTAAAATTGTAAGCTGCTGCCATAGTTTATATCTAGAATGTATATTAAAGGCTCATGTGTCAAAGGCTTGGTTTTTGACTATGGTGCTATTAGGAAATAGTGAATCTCTTATGAAATGAGGTGTAGTGAAAGGAGATCAGGTCATTGTTGATATACTCCTCTTCCTTTCTCTTTGCTATCAGGCGCCATGCTTTGAGCTGCTCATTTACCATAAGCTTACTGACCAAAAGACAATGCAGTGAGTGAACATGGATTGAAATCTCCAAAACTGTGAGAGACAAAGTAAAATCTTTCTTCTTTTAGTTGATTATCGCAGATATTTTGTTACAGTAATAGAAAGGTGATGAAAATACCCACCAATACTCCCTAATCCATTGTACTGCTCTAGTTTTATCTATAGCATTCATTGCCAATGAATATGCTGAATATTTTAAATTCTTGTTTACTGTATGCCTCTGTCTACTACCATATAAATTCAATATACCTCGATACTTATTTTTCTGCTGTTTGACTACTGAAGTCCATGGACCTAAATTAGTTCCTGCTCTATTTCAGGCACTAATAACCGTTGAGTGAATGCATGGATATTAATAACTACATTTCTTTTTAAATAGCTTTATCTCTAGACTACATTTAGGTTCACATATAAAGGGAACCCAAAATAGAATCATATATACTCTCTTTCCCCCATATGCACAACATTTCCCACCAATAACATCTCTCATCATAGTGATACATTTTTTACCACTGATAAGCCTACACTGACACATCATATCACTGAAAACCCATAACTTACTGTAGGGTTAATTATTGATGTTTTATACTCAATGGGCCTAGATAGTTGTATAGTGATATTTATCTGTGAGTATAGTATTATCAAAGGTAAATTCATTGCCTTAAAAATGCTCTGTGCTCAGGCTATTCATCATTCTGTGCTAAAATAACATCACTTTAAACAGCAAACATCTGGAAATAATACAAATGTTCATTGATAGGGAGGTGGTAAAGAAAACAGTGTATTATACAATAAAATGTTATACGTTTGTGGAAAAGAATAAGCTATAGCAATATATATTACTATGGATGAATCTCACAAACACAGTGTATGCAAAGGTCAAACCATGTAAGAATACATAGTATTTTGATTCTATTTATATTAACAAAATCTATAATGGTTGACTATTAAACTAGGACTAATTGTGAATTTACTATTATGATGGATAATACATTGTGATCAATGTATTAGTGGATACCTTGATGTGGGGTGGAGGATTAGAGAGATCTCGATTATCTTTGTAATGACCTTTCTTTTAAGGTAAATGACAGTAGTATATATGTTTGTTTTAAATCTTTATGTGTTATCCATGTATTGTACATGTTCTTCTTCATGCAAAAATATTTCAAAAGAATTTTAAATATAAAATGTAACTCAGGATATGTTACTTTATATAGAATGGACAGAGAGTCTCAAGAAGAAGGTGACATTTGGAACTAAAAGTTGAATAGTATAAGGGAGTAAGCCAAGCTAATATCAAGGAAAACTTGAGTTATAGGTAAAGTGGGGAGCAATCTAGACTTTGTGTTATAACTGAAGTTGAGCCAGAGAAAAAATGGGTTGAGAAAAAGAGCAGGAGTTTTAAATGTCAGATGGTCTGGAGTGGGAATGGAAAATATAACCTGGATGAGCACAAGAGGGTTGAACTAGTGTTGATGGGCAAAAGCTATAAAGAGACAACTCAGAACAAGATAAAGAAGAAGTTGTAAATATTGGAACTGTACAAGAATACGCATCTAGAAATAGCAAGAGCTCCGTGATTGAAGTACTTTGTAGTCTATATGCGGATTTATTAAGTGTCTTTCTATGTGGCATTTTCATTGCCTTCCCGCATTCATTATTCCTCTTCAAAAATACATCGCAAATTTTTCTCAAGAGAATGTGCATTCCTTCTTGCAAATGTAGTGATGGTGTGACTAATAGTTAAGCTTCCCTGGCTGTGATAGTCATTTGGTGAGCTTGGCTACTAGGTTAATTTAATACAGATCTGTCTCCCTGGCTCTGTCTTTGTCTGTCTTGGAACGTTCTTGTGCTCATTAGTGCAAGGGCAGAACCAAGCGATTCATTTCAGCCTGTCTACCGAGTAATATTTGTGCTGCACCAGTTTTAATGTGGTCATTAGAGTAAAAGGCAGGGCTTTGAAGCTGTTTTCATAACATTTTAAAGAAGACTGCGATGACATGAATTTTCCATGTAGAAGAAAAGAGTGGCTAATCACCACTCTGATGGTATCCATAGAGTCCTTCTGAAAAGACTCTACCTTCTGCTACCATGATTTCCGGAAATAACTTCCTTTCTGCCCTTTTGGTATTGGTTCTTTAATATTCCTTCCCTTCTGTGGCACACTGCTTTAATCAATTCTAATTCTTTTTTTGCTTTCAGTTCATTCATCATTCTCTACATATGTATTCTACTTTCTTTACATTTGCTATACAGAAAGTATGGTGCAGTATTGCCCACTTGTGATTGTAAGATCTCAGAAGGGATGGAATTAGTAAAGCAGAAAACCTTTCATTTGGCCTTTAGTAGGCATTAAACTAGTGAAATTAAATTGAACTGAGATGGTTTGATCACATTTTCCCTTTATTTTTGGTGTTTGAATCCATCTTACACCATTGCCTGAATCCCCTGGGGCAGTGCTAATAATTTGGGATAGTCTTTTAGTTAATTTAGTCTAATTTCACAGGTGCTGTTAGGAAAAACCAGCTGGCTTGAAGAAAATTGCTCCCTGGATGCCAGCTAGCCATGATATTATCAGCTTTTTGATAGCTTTCAGAATACCAGATGAGATAATAGTAGGTTTTAAAAATCCCAGTTGATGTCTGATTTTGCTACAGTTGGTTCCAGTGATTTTGCAGAAGTTGTTATGATTCTGCTTTATCTAAATGAATTCTGCTCCCTTTCCTTCCTCTATTTTCTCAGCAAATAAACAATTTTCTCTCCCTGTCCTTCTTCCTGTTGCTCTCTCTCTCTCTCACTCACAAAGACAAACTAAAACAGACATATAGGGAGTTACCAGACCTCACATTGTCGTTGATGCAACAGAAAGCTCAGCTTACAGTCTGTTGATTGAGACTGCAGAAATGATTGATGGGTCTCTGTGTTAATGTGAAAGACATTATCCTAAGTGAAAGAAGCCAGCCACAGAAAGAAGAGTGCTGTATAATCTCACTTACATGTAGAATTTAAAAACGTCAAATCTATCGGATAAGAGAGTAGAATGGGTGTTAGCAGAGGTGAGGGAGGAAAAGTTAATGGAGACATTGGTCAAATGGTACATAATGTCATGACCATAGTATCTCCCCTGCTTAAGTTCACAAGGGGAGGGAATTAAGAGAGGGAAGGGGAATAGGAAAAAATAAAAATCAAGATGCATCCTGTACAGGTACAAATTCCTAATGAGGAATGTAATCAGAGTATATTCTTAAAATGTACCCTTAAACTCAATTACTTTTTTAAAAAGTCACTAATTTTAATTTTATAGAATAAATAAATCCTAGATATCTAATGTTTAGCTTGAAGTCTACAGTTAGTAACAATCATAGCATGCTTCAAGTTTTCTGAGAATAGATTGTAAGTGTTCTCAGAACACACATGAAAGGTGATACTTGTAATCAGCTGGGCATGGTGGCACACACTGGTGATCCCGGCACTGTGCAAGGCTGAGGCAAATAGATCACAGATGTGAGCTCAGCCTTACTGAGTGAACAACATAGCAAATGCTGTCACACACACACACACGAACACACACAAAAAACAGGCTTTGGATGTAACAGTGCAGATACCCTGTGCTCAATTCCTAGGACTGCAAAATAGTAGTAATAAGTTCAAAATTTAGCAAAATAACATGTCATGTTCGTTACATATTAATAATTTCAATAATTTTTAAAAGATATTCAGGGGCAAGCTGGAACAATTATGTCACATCACTCAAATTTCTGACTTTGGCAAATAGCTCAAATATTTGAAAATATATTAATAATCTTTCTCTTCCAGCTTTCAGATATTTAGATAAAATAAGCCCAAATATGTGTATCCTTGTTGAAATAAATTCTTTTTTCTTTTAACATGTTTGAAATGTCTAGATTTCTATGCACTAAGTCCTTTATGGTACAGATAGGCTAGCTGGAAAAGTTTTGCTTTGAGGAAAATATACACATAAGAAATTTATAAAATGTAAAGAATTAAGAGAGTACTTTTATAATGAAGACATTACTCATCATTAAACTCTTATTGTGATTTAATTTGTGATTCTGAAAATTATGAACAAGTCTTAAGGGCTTAGGAATAGTCAGCAGTTTGGATTGGCAATGGGAAAGGCTGAACTTCAGGTATCTTTTCAGCACTTCAAATAATTGCATGCATTATACACTTGGGAATTTTATTAAACAGCAGATTTGACTTAGGGCTAAAATGTTTAAGAAGTACTACTGTAATGAGAAGGTACATAATTAAAGCATTTAGCAGAGGCACCATCTATGTGATTATGTTGCCTCCTTTTACTTTGTGTGAACTTTTATAGCATCTCCAGCCAATTGAGAAAAACAATTTGTATATTGTCAATATTTTTAGTTTAGATAAAGGAGTCACCCTTACTGTTGTTGAAAAACAATAATTTTAGCACTGGAAAGTATATTGGAGGTTATTTCCAACCATCTCATTTCACAGACAAGGAAACTGAGAAGTAGATAGATTATACATTTTACCCAAGGCCATATAGCTAGCCAATGGCTGTACTTCAATGAACTTGGCTCTGCATATGTTTTTTCCCCTTTCCCTCAAATATAGTTCCTGTGCATTTTTTCTTGACACTTTGAGTTTTATTCTTCTGGAGCAGAAGTCAAACTGGCAAATCCAGTTAGTAGCCAGATTTTGCATATAAAGTTTCATTAAAACATGGCCGTAATCATTCATTTTCTATTGCCTATGGCTATTGCATTACAATTGAAAACTTGAGTAGCTTTGACAGAGACTGTATGGCCTGCACAATATAAAATATTTCCCATTTGATTGGTTACAGAAAAAGTTTTCTAACCCTTGACCTGGAACTTAAAGTTTGTTAAAATTTAGCTAAACAGAGACAGTCTACCCCTTCTCTATCCTCTAACCATCCATCTAATGGAATCAGAAAGAACAAAAAAAAAATGAGGTTGATGATTTATTTTGTGGCTTCCTGCCACCAGTGTGAATCCTTGAAATGGCTCTTTTCCAATTAGCTCTTTTCTTGTTTATCACCCTCTAAGTCACTCCAGGCTGCCAATGTCTCCTCATACCTACTACTTGCCAGGCCATATGCATATAATTGGTCTCCTTAGCAATAATTCTATCACTGTTTTTATTCACTTTCAGCCTAACTTATTTTTATAGGCCCCTCACCCTTTTTTATTTATATATTATTTTTGGTACATTTTACAAATACATTATATTCACACTTGATGTTGAGAATTTGTACCAGCATATGGCATGAGTTAATTCTCATTTTTACCTATTTCCCTACCCACCCTACAAACCTCACCCCCTATATGCATATGCTTTCTTTCTTTTTTTCAACATCATATTATTATTTCCCATCATTACTTACCCCTACCCTTTTTCCCTTTGAATATTTTCTATTTTACAATATCTATCATAATTCTAGAACTAGGCATTGTAAATCATAGATAATCAAAGCACAAAATTTTCTAAAGGAAAGAAGCTGCTTCTCTGTATTTATGTCACATTCATTCAGATGATGAACTGCTTCCAGATGATGAGCGGCCTCAGTTGCCCCATAGCCTGTTGATTATCTTGTACTAAATGTATGTTGACAGTGATCAATGTCCGCACACCTCTCAGATCTCTCAGAAATATTTCTGTTCCACTTGCTAGCAGTTGTTCAGTCCTGGTTCCTAACTAACTTAAAATTGAGGAAGGCTTCACTCACGGCCTCTGTCATCCTTTTGGGGATATGTACTGTAATTTTAAAATGCTTTTCAGCATTGTTAGCTAGTATTAATTGAATCCTTAATATCTGTGAAATTATTTGCTAATGTGTTTAATGTGGGGAACAGAACCTTTGTTTTTTACATTTTGTGGGAGGTGAGATTGAAATTCAAAGAAATAAATTGATGTGCCCACGGTCACAAAATTAGTGACAGAGTCAGAATTTGAACCTGGATTTGTCTGATTCCAGTCTTTTCTTCTAACCTTTTCATGAACCTGCCTTTTAAGTGGGTACTATTTGAAAACCTTTTACTGTTCAGATGCAAACACTAAAAATGAACCTTCTCTGAGGCTAGGTGGTAAGCAACAGCAGAACTGTTTGTGCCTAAAGTCTATTCTAAATCTATTAGCTGGTGTTCTACACATAGAACATTCAAGTCAGAGACAAAACTTGATAGAACTCTCCCATTGCTGCATTAAATAAATCCAACCAGCACACTCTGAGCACCTAGGATGTGGCAGAATCTTTCTTATAGTCATTTGGAAAAGGTGATAATTTATCATTGCTCTCAGTGCATACAAGACTGTCAAAGAAGCAGAGAGAGCTAATTATCAAATATTTATTGGACGAGGCATGAAGTTAGCAGAGAAAGAAGTATGACCTATGTTCCTAAATCTCATAGTCCCTTTGGTGAAGCATATATGTAGATGAGTAATGAAAATATTAGATGTTAAATGGTAAAATAAAATATCTTCATTAATTAGCAACCAGATGTATGTGTGGTATAAGCTGAGTATTTGAGTTCTGATGGGGTATTTGAGTTCAGTTGATGGTGTGATCAATGGGGCAGAGTTATTCAAGAGCAGCATTAAGGAAAAGGTAAATTTTTAACCGAACATTTGAAGGGAACAGTTGTCCTAGATAGGTCAAGTTCAGTGTTATCCAACTTGTAAGCCTCAGACTCCTTGGGAGGGAGAAGAGGATTGAATTGTTGCAATGGGCCTCAGTTATATGTGAGGCCTCAGCTGTGTCTGTGAACTGAATGAGTCTAAAATGTATATTGTATGATTTTAAAAGAATGATCTTGGATTTTGCTGTTATAACTGTACCTATCATTACTTCTTTAGGGGCTATGACAAAGATACACAACTACCACTGAGTCCCCAGTAGTGAATTAGATAGCAGTTTTTTCAGCTATTTTTGTTTGCCTTAAATTCTAATGTACTGAGTAACAGATTATCACAGGACACAGAGTATTGAAGAAAAACCAACTTGGCAAACAAATGACATCAGTCTTATATACCTGAAATAGCCCACAAAGACACTGTTTTGTGATCTACACCCTTCCATTATGGACTCACCAAGCTTTTCTTGCAATCAAAGGAGCTGATACCTCTGTGTTGCACCCTCTTTTCTCCATTTTGAGTAAAAGAACATCTCAGGAGTTGGATACCTGGGGTTTGGAGACATGTCTCTTTACAGGCTTCAATGTTACAGGATGAGTTTGGATTTAGCTTCCTCCCTTTTACTTTGTTTTTTCTTGTACATAGGCCTGAAATCCTTTTACCATTTGCCCTGCTGGCTTCTGCCAGCCCTTCAATCCAGTTGCTCTAGTTAGCACGCAACACTACTTGTTTGTTTCTCTAGATACTTCCACATAAATCACCCAATTGTGAGAAGGTCACATATTGAACAGAAGGCTAGCTAAGAGGGCCTAGACAAATGGAGAGAACATTTTTTCCCAGCAGGTGAACTCAGTTATGAAAATGTAAATTCATACAACAAATAAATCAAGGCAAAAAATTCACTTTACAGAAGTATTCACCATGGGGTTCCTTTAAATAGCAGGTTCTCTTAGTGTGTGTTAAAATATTTTCTTACCAAAAAAAATCAAACCCAATTGAAAGTTTGTCAAAAAATAAGCAATTATTATGATACCTGATACATTTTCTCTATTTTCTCCTCTTTCAAAATAATTTCTAAGTGAGTAGATCCTGTGTGTGTGTGTGTGTGTGTGTGTGTGTGTGTGTATGTATGTATTTATGGCATGAGGCACGATAACACGATAATATTAATGAGAAGGGAGATGTTTATATAGTCCAGCATTTCTTCCCATAAACCATCTGCATCAGAATCACCTATAGTGCCCTTATCATGAAGGACAAATAATCTTCCAAACTCTGCCGATTGATTCTAATTCACAGTGACTGCTTTAAGAATCACTGGACTAGATCTTTTCTGCTTGGCTTTCCTTGTCTTTAACATAATATAGCATAGTTTGTGACCTTATCTGTATATTTTGTCAGTGAGGAAACAGATATACCATACTAATACTATATTGAATTGATAAAGCAGAGGATGTTAGGAACAGGGATACTGATAAACATGCTACTATGTGTATTTTTATATAAAGATACAAATGTATATCAGAAATATTTAAGAAAATGCAGAGCAACACTATCATGGATGCTCTTTCATTTCTTAGTATTTATTTGTATTGATCCTATGTGATAGGTGAACTGACACTATGAAATGGCTCTTTATAGCTTATGTTTTTGATCATGAAATTTGCAAATATCTAAGTCTGAGTGATGCTAGGTCTTACATCAATGCTTATATTTGCCTTATCGTCTTTTGTGGTAGTCTGGAGAAGAGGACTCTGCCAGAACACTTGTGGTGATCTCCAATTCCCGTATAGTCCCACAGTTAAAGGATTAATAACCCACAAACAACAAAGTCAGAACCTAGAGGAAAAAAGCTGAGCCCGGGCTCGACTCCTGCTGCTCTGAGCAGTGGAAGCCAAAGGCCAGATATTGCAGCTGCGAAGCGGGAGCAGAAGAGACCATAGCCCGAGCTCGCCTGCACCTTTATTTGGTAACAAGCCTTCAACGCATAATCCTAGCATACATAAGACAGGGAGGGCCCACACTAATCCCTGTAGTTGAAGTTTACATAGAGCAGAGCAGACATCCCAGTAAGTCCCCTGAGTCCCAAGGCCAATAATCTTAGTGCAGTCATCCTTGTAGTTTGAAATCTCACAGGGTGACACAGATGTCTGCAATAATCCCAGTATTTGATCCCGCAGTGCAGGGTGGACATCCTCAAGTCCAAGTAAGTAAATCCCAGTGAGAAAGTCTTAAGTCCCAGTAGGTTGTGCATGGTTTCCGACAGTCTTTCTTCATCTCTCTGTCATCAGTAAAACATCACCTACTTTTTGAACACTAATCATAATGCTGGTTGTCATAGTAAGTTTTTAAGGGAGAAAAGATTACTGCAAGGAAGGAGATTGAATCAATAACAAAGATGTTAGAATTTTCAATGCAGTATGAAATGACTCTGACCCAAACTAAACAATGATTGTCAATGACTACAAAGCAAACACAAGTGTCATAATCAAACCCAGGTTAATAAGATAACATTATAAGCTCCTATAAGGCTTTTTATCCCTAATATTAATTACTCCCACTTGTTTTCCCAAAGATTTTAATTATCTTAATTTTTAATACCATAATTTAAATTTGTCTTTTTTATAAATAAGGTCTACGTATGGTGACAAGGCTGGCCTTGAATTCACAATCTTACCTCAGTCTCTCGAGTAATTGAGATTACAAGTGTGTGCCACAAAACTCAGCTAAATTCAACTGCTTTGAGTTTTATAAAATTTATGTTTTAAAAATATTTATATTATGTAGTTTGTATAATTTTGTATGAATTATTTTATTCAACATTATGGTGACAATATTCTTTATTTCAGATATATGCACTTTGTCAGCTGTATGTGGTAGAGGCCATTTTATGGCTGGCATTTTCATTTTCTTATCTTTGCACAGAGGTTGTTAATTTTAATGCATTTTCATTCATTACAGTTTTCTTCAAGTTAGCAAGATTTTATTGATATTAGGTATAATATTTCTGGATGCTGTGATTCTTTATCTTTTGTATTGATCTACATAATCCATCTTAAAATGACACTAAAAGCCTCGCTGGAGTAAGAGGTCGAGGGAAATAATAATTGATGCTTCAAGGATCTAAAAGTAATAATAAACATCCCAATGGTTTCATATCTCAGAATTGTGTATGCAGAAATTATGAAGGAATCCAAAGTTAATCCATGATAATTCACAATGAACTTAGCAAAATAATCAGATACAAGATAAATTTATAAGACTGGTTGTACTGATGGACAGTGGTAATACAGATTTTTAAAATAGAATTTATAATAGCACCAGAAAGAAGGAAGAGAAGGAAAAGAAAGAAGATGAAGCAGATTGAAAAAATTACATATCCATGAATAAACTTAATGAAAGATAATTTGTATGCAGAAAAAAATTATGAGGGAATATTGGTAGAAATTAGACTGAAATAAATGGAGAAATACACCAAACTCATAGATTGAGACAGTGAATATTTTAAAGACATTGATTCTCTCAAATTGATTGGGCTATAGATTTAGTATATTAATTAAAATCTAATATTGTGGTGTAAATTAGATACGTAATTCAAACATATAAATGCAAATACAAAGGGCCAAGAAGAGTTAAGGCAATCTTGAAAAAATAAGACCAAGTTTAGAGAATTACTAGTTAATCACTACTCATTATAAAGCCACTTTACTGAAAACAGTGTGGTGCTGTTTCAGTCAACTTTATACAAAGTAATTCATGGAACACAACAACAAGTGGAGGTACAGACCAACACGTATGTGGCTACATGATTAATGAAATATGGAACTAGAAAACAAAAGACATATAAAATTCTGGGTCATTCACACATACATGGTAAAAAGTAACACATTATGTTTATCTTACAACCATGCCCAAAGATCATTTTAAGGTACAGAGACTTTATACCTGGTCTTATTAGTGAGTTGGATTGTGGATTTCTTTTCTTAAGTCATTGTCAAATTTTGTCATAGTCATCATGTTTGATCCTCACTGTTGGGAATAGTTGCTTTTCTTAGTATTATCTGGAAGAATTTGTCTCAGATTGGAATTATTCCTCCATTAAGCTATAATCATTCTTTTTGAGTCAGATTTTATAATTTTTTAGGAATCATTCCATTTCATCTAAGTTTTCTAACTTAATAGTAAAATGGTATGCATGATTACTTATTGTTTCTTGTTAAGTATCTGAAATATTAGTGATGTTATATTCTTATCATTCCTAGCAACATTTTAGTATCTCTGCCTTGTGAAAAGATTTCTCAATTTTAGTACTCTTTTATTTTTTGGTGGTACTAAGAATTTTAAATCCAGGACTTTTCTACTAAGTTCCATAATCAGTCATGTTTTATTGAATTTAACTTTCCATTTTCAGACAAAATCCTGCTGTGTTTCTCAGTTACCTGAGCTGTGTATGAACCTGACGTCTTCCTACCTCAGCACTGGAATTACAGGTAAGTGCTATCATGCTCAGCTTATTGTTCTGAGAAAGCCTCTTGGGTGATGGAAGTATGTTTACTTTTTTCATTCTTGGCTTTACCATTTTAACCTTCCAGTTTATCTTGGTTAACTTTTTGCAGTATATTTGGATATCTGGCTATATAGTAACCTTTCAAAGTTATTTTCTACTGTATGTACTTCAAACTACTTATTTTTCCCTAAGCACTGCTTTAACTGGGACCTAATTTTTTTCTTTCTATACTTTCCTCAAGTCTATTACTTATTTTCGTGTTTTCCAGTTTATTAATGTTTTCCATAGGGTTATCTAATTAGCTTTAAGCTATATTAAGTTTTTTTTTTTTTTTAAGGTTTTTTGAGACAGGGTCCCGCTTTGTGGTTCAGGCTGGCCCTGAGCTCAGCCTCCAACTCACATCACAGCAATCCTCCTGCCTCTGCCTCCCAAGTGCTGAGATTACAGGTGTAAGCCACCACACCCGGCACTGTGGTATGTGGTACTGATTGCTGCTGGGCGTGAGTCTCCACGCCCAGTATTGTTATGTGGTTATGGGGGAATCGAACCCGGGCCCTTGCGCTTGCAAGACAGGCGCTGGAACCACTGAGCTAACTCCCCGGCCCTAAGCTATATTAAGTTTTTATCTTCAGAAATTATGTCTTTTTAAATTTCAGAAACTCTATTTTATTCTAGAAATTCCAGCTTCTTACCATGATTCTCCCTTTATTTGCTTCTAGTCATGAGTATTTTGTTGTTCTGTCTAATATACATAAAAGGATTTCCTGTCTGCTAAAACTTTTTCTTAGCCTTCAGATTTTTTTTGTTTAATATGCCCAATCATTTTATGATTGTAATTTGTCTGTAAGTAGTTATAAGGTTAGTGAAAACTGAATTATAATACTTTCTTCCACAGAGGATTCTTAGTTTATTTCTGCCATGTAGTTAGAATAGAGGGTGGATGACATTAAAGTCAGTCACAGATGGGCTTCAGCCATCTGAAACTTTATCTGTTTCTTGCTCATCCTAATAGTTAAGAATATAGCCACTTAATGCCTATCAAAAATCAGTAACATCTAACAAGAGCCCTTGCAGACCTACATTCCAATTTTTGTGTCCCAAGTCCTGTGAGATTACTGAATACTTAACACTTATACATCAAACTGCCACTGTTCATTGTGAAACTGGCAATTAACCTTGTAGGAAAAGCAGCATCAAATTCTGCATTCACCTCTCTCGACTTCCCCTTCCTTTTAGATCTTGCCCACACATTGATGTCTCTTCAGTTTCCTCAAATAGAGTTTGCTTTGTTTCCTATTGTACTTCTCTTTTCAACAGCTTTCAGAGAGCAACATACTAACACAACATATGCAGCCCTTAATGAATGTGGGCCAAATTCTTGACAGTCTAATTCAGTAGGTTTGATAGCGTGTCTAATGATCTACATTTGAAGAAGAGCCACAGGTGAATATGACCACATATCGTCTTTTATATATGTGCTACTGTAGTACACACATATGTACAGTTCTCCTTGGTTTGAGAGTACTGAGTAATATCATATATCAGCTGTGCAGTTTTACTTTAGTTCAGGAGAAGTTGTGTCCTTCAGTATAGTTGAGAGCATTCTGGAGCCTCATATCTTGCTCCAGGCTCATAGAAATAGGGGTGACCACATTTGTTCACACAGAAGGAAGGAAGATAGTGAGATCTTTATTGTGGAGGTTACATTTGAGCTAAGCCTTGAAGCACACGCAGAATTTTTAGTTTTAGAGAAATAACATTTTAGAAAGAGACAACAGTGGAGGAAAAGGCATGAAAAATGTAGGAAAATGACTATGAAAATTTACTGTGTACCAGAATCACTTGGGGGAACTTTTAGCACACATAAACACCAAGATCCTCTTCTCAAGGATTGTAAGAAGGTGCTGGATGAGTTCCAAGACTTGGTTTCTTTCATAGGGCATTTCAACAACTTTGTAGTAAGTTTTCTATGAGCAACATTGGGAAAAACAGGTTGATATGGAAAAGAAAACTATCCTCATGGTAATTAGAAACAAGAAAGATGCTGTCTTATTTAGTTCATTACTATGGACATTTGAAGAATAGGAATGCAGACTTGTGCAACCCCTGTGGAAATGTGTGTGGAGATTGTGCAAAAAACTAGGATTAGAGGTCCCATTTGACTCTACTATTCCTCTGCTAGGAATGTACTTGAAAGAATTAAAAGAATCACACCATGGCAACATATGCATACCTATGTTCATGTCAGCTCAGTTTGTGAGAGCTAAATCTAGGAAATAGTCCCCAAACCTGTAAACTGGAGACTGGATAAAGAAGATGTAGTCTTTTAATAATATGGAATATTAATCTGTCATACAAATGATAAATTTTAGACATTTATACTCAGACATAGCTTGAGGACATACTTATCAGTGAAAAAAATAGGTCACAAATGTGTAAATACCATATATTTTCTCTTCTATGAGACTCTGAATATGTAAGTGAGTTCTAAAATATATGATGGATATTGTGAAATAGAATAGTCAAAGGGATGAATATTGTGAAATAGAATTGTCAAAGGGAAATGGATAGGAGTAAGTAATGAGGGGAAATAAAAAATGTGATGTTAAAAAGGGAAACAAGTCTCCAGTTGATGGACACTTGGGTTGTTTCCAAGATGTAGCAATCACAAATTGGGCTACTATAAACATGGGTGCACATATGTCAATGTGATATGAGTCTTTTAATTCTTGTATGTATATACCTAGCAGGGCAATGGCTGGGTCAAATGGGACCTCCAATCCTAGCTTTTTGAGGAATCTCCAAACTGATCTCGACAGGGGTTGTACGAGTCTACAGTCCCACCAACAGTGGAGAAGGGTTCCTTCTTCTCCGCAGCCTCGCCAACATTTGCCATTGGCTGTATCTGAAATGGCAGTCATTCTATGTGGAGTGAGATAAAATCTCAATGTTGTTTTCATCTGCATCTCTCAAATGACTAATGATGTTGAGCATTTCTTCATATGCTTCTTAGCTGCTCTTACTTCTTCCTCTGAAAAATATCTGTTCATTTCAGATGTCCATTTTTTAATTGGCTCATTAAATTTGGGTGGGTTGATTTTTTTGAGCTCTTTATATATTCTAGATAGTAGCCCTTTGTCTGAGGGACACCTGAAAAAGATTTTTTCTCACATTGTTGGTTGCGTTTTTGCACTGTTGGTGGTTTCCTTTGCTGTGCAGAAGCTTTTTAAAAGAATGAGGTCCCCTGTATACTCGTACAACCCCTGTGGAGATCAGTTTGGAGATTCCTCAAAAAGCTAGGATTGGAGGTCCCATTTGACCCGGCCATCGCCCTGCTAGGTATATACACACAAGAATTAAAAGACTCATATCACAATGACATATGTGCACCCATGTTTATAGCAGCCCAATTTGTGATTGCTACATCTTGGAAACAACCCAAGTGTCCATCAACTGGAGACTGGATAAAAAAAACTGTGGTTCTTCTACAGAATGGAGTATTACTCTGCCATAAAAAATGATAAGTTTGAATCATTTATACTTAAATGGACATACCTTAAGGATATCCACATAAGTGAAGTAAATAGGGCACAGATAGGTACATATTGCATCTTTTCTCTGGTATGAGAAAATAAAGATGTAAATGAGTCCTAGAATTGTATGTTATATATTGTAAAATAGAAAATGCTCAATGTAAGATAGGGTGAAGGGGAAAAAATGATGAGATTGTAACAAAGAAAGTAAGGAAAAGAATTTTATATATATGGGGGGGTGGTAGGGTGGGTAGGGCTATGGGAAAAATGAGAATTAAGTTGTGTCTTATACTGGTACAAATCCCCATTATGGAGTGCAATCATGATGTGTATATGTAATGTACCAATAAAGATTAAAAAAATTTTTTTAAAAAGGGAAACAAAGCATATGTATATAAGGGATGGGGTTTACGGTGGTAAGAGAATAGGAAAAATGAGAACTAAGTCATTTCGTATACTGGTACAAATTCTCAATATTGAGTGTGATCATAATGTGCATATAAAATGTACCAACAAAGAGTTCAGTTTAAAAAAAGTGTTCAATGTACTGAATAAGGAAGTCTGACTTGTAAGAAAGAAGTCATTTATGACTTCAGGGAGAGCAAGTGAAGTGGAAAGTTAGGTAGAAAGATCGATATTTAAGACATATATATGTTACTTGCCTACAAAAAAGATGAAGCTATTAAATTTGTCTATATATCTCTCTGTGTGCGTGTGCACCCGTGTGTGTGCATGTGTGCGTGTGTTCTAACATTCTGCTTTCAAAGAATGCATGAATCATGATCTAATATTGATATTATTTATCTTAATCTAGAAGCCTCTATATCACCTATTTCCTGCCCTTTTTTGCTATCATATATTTCTCTTTTTTTCTAATAATGTAAACTGGAATGCATCTTATTTTTCTTTTAAAACCCCCCAAAAGCTTCCATTAAAATTAAGTCCAAATTCTATTCTCTTAGCCTATTATATTATCTGGCCCCAGGATTTCTTTTTAACTTCATGTTTATTCTGTCTTCTTCCAGTCCCCTACCTTCAACCACAGTGAGTTATTCTATTTGTCTAAAATTTCAAATTAATTTCCATTACATACCCTTTGAAGTTATTGTGTTCCTTGTCTAAAATGATTTGTACTATGATTGTCACCTCTGCCTGGAAGGCACCTGATCATTCAAATTTCAGGCAATCACCTCCACAAAATTAGCCCTTAACAACACTATATAATTTTGAATTTCCTCATCCCTACTATCCTTCTGAGTCACCCTGTTAAATAAGTTTCCTTCATATCTCCTGTATAATCTAAAATTATATTATTTGGCTATTTTATTCCCTAGTACAATGTAAACTTGCTCTTGCTGAGATCTTATTTTTATTGATGGAGTTACAGTGTCTAGAAAGAACATATAGTATCAATTTATATTTGCTAAAATATTAATTTAATAGGTATTATGAAAGGTCTCCAATGTCTAATCACTTCATATTATCCCGGCTTCAAAATTCCTGATATTTTGGTTCAAAGGGAAATTTTCCTAGACTAGAGCCACTCCATCCTCTTAGCAGCCTTAAAAATGGACACTAAAATATACATCTAAGGAGAGTCATGCCTGGATCTTTGAATAGCCTTGTAGATTTCAGGTTAGATAAGGAGGGAGTAGGACTGAAGTGGTAACAAGGTGTCATCTGGGACAATGTGTCTTTCTAGGGAAGAAGGGCCCAGCTGGGACACCAAAGCAACCAATCCAGATATTGGGTGCACCAAGAAAATAGAAGAAAGACCACAATATATTGCATATGGCTCAAAGGTGGCCAGAGGCCAAATCTGGAAGGAGTCGTTTTTTCTATTTTTTAGTTTGCAAGCAGTTTTCACTTCACATCCAGGCTCAGCACCTGCCCTCCCTTCAAAAATCTGTCCTTTCAAATTCCTGGAACTTATTTGTCATTTTCTTACATGCCACAACCAGTTGTGTCTGTTGTTGTATTGTCCTGATGACATAACGTAATCTACTGTGACAGATGCAACTATTGTATCTCAGTGACTCATAAATGGGAGACGACAGAGTTGGATTCTGGAGAAGTGTGATGGCACATGCTTTTGCTGACAGAATTTTAATGAGCAGATGTGATTCTGGAGCTTCATCTGTGGGCTGAAGCTCTACCAGTGATGGAAAACCTATAGCACACATATCATTTGTTGATAAGACAAAAAATGTTGGTATATGAGGGTTTTTTTTTTTTCTAAACTAAAACCTAAGTATTAAAGTTCACTTACAGGGTTGGCACTTTGTGATAAATAAGTGAGTTTTCGGTTGCAGTTTGGGCACTTGTCCCTAAATGGTTCCTCATTCCTGATTAAGGCTTTTAATGTTATTAGTGATTTTAGCAACACAGACTGAGAACCTTATGTGAGCTGAAGGCACTGCTGGGACCTATGAGCCAAGCCCTCAGGATGTTTACCCAATGCTAATAATAGTTGTTAATATTTACATGGCACTAGCTCTGTGCCAGAACCATTTCTAAGTGTTCCACATATGTCAGCTTATTTAATCTTCATAATCTTATGAGGCAGGCATGGCGAATGTCATAGAGACTCAGAAGAATCTGAATTATAGCAGGAGGGTAAGTGGGTTATTCAAAAGGACAAAAGCATGCTAAGACATACAGTAAAATGTAGATCTGGCAGCCAAATCTGAGCTCTACATGATTTTCCTATATTATTTTGGTGACTTTGGAGATGAATGAGTTATCATAGAACTAATAAGAATAAAACCTCTAGTAACTACTATTGTTCTATGCCCTGATTTGTGCTAAGTACTTTACACATTTTATTTTCCCTAAAAGTAGTTGTATGAAATAAATACCATTATGATTCTGTGTTGTGAATGGCGAATACAAGACTTAGTGAGTATATATGCTATCTTGCCCAAGGTATTTCATTTAGGCGAGAAGGTAAATCAGGACTTGAACTTAGCTTCCTCTGAACATGGATTCTCAAAACAACAAATTCTTATAATACAAGGTCATGCTTTAGTGAACTTCTAAGACTAATATGTAAAGATTTCCTTTGTTCTATAATACGGCTTTCTACAAAGGAGGAATGAGCCACTCGGAAAGCATACAGCTGGGCACTGCATTCTACCCATCTACCTAACTAGTCAAAAATTGCAGTCAGCCTAACACCTGTGCCCTGGAAGAAACATTTCTGGTAGCCAGTAAGTGAGGCACTGCTTCTTTACACAACTCCTGGGTGCTCTTTGTGGTTCTTTATCTACAAAGCTAATAGAATCCTCCCACTGTCTCTAAATGCTACTTTGAATGGGTTTATCTGGCTGTAGGAGTGGAGCAAACCAGTGCTTCCTATTTCACACAGTCCCTGTTGTGATTTTAAAGACAGCTTGTACAAAACAGAGTTTTGTCATCCCAACCATACCTACATCCACTGACTGACAGAAAGAGTCTACCCTTTCTTTAATTGTACTGCCCTTTAACTAAGCAGGTCCTGGTGAGGCAGCAGGAACTTCAATTTTCTAGTCTTAGAGCCATTTGCAATCCAATTCAAATTGCTCCATACAGTGTTTCTGCTCCCACTTTGCTGCCATGTATTTGAGTTCCCTGCTACTTCCACCCTTCTGTGCAGTGTACAGAGAAAGAAAACTCTTTATTTTCCATTTCACACAGCAATCAGTGGCTCCCTGTTGATACAGTGAGGTAAAGCAAGGTGGAACATCCCAGTCATCTGCCTACTGTGATTTGGCCTTTATATAATTTTTTAAAAAATTGAAATCTTTATTGGTACGTTACATATACACATCATGATTGCACTCCATAATGGGGGTTTGTACTAGTATAAGACACAATTTAATTCTCATTTTTTCCCATAGCCCTACCCACTCTACTGCCCCCCCCATATACATAAAATTTGTTTCCTTTCTTTTTCATTATAATCTCATTATTTTCCCCCTTCACCCCATTTTTCTTTGAGCATTTTCTATTTCACAATATATAACATACAATTCTAGAACTCATTTACATCTTTATTTTCTCATACCAGAGAAAAGATGTGATATTTACCTATCTGTGACCAATTTATTTCACTTATGAGGATATCCTCAAGGTATGTCCATTTAAGTAGAAATGATTCAAACTGCCCAGTTGTCACTTAAGTGACCAGTAACATCTAAAGGAGACCTGCTAAAGTTGGAGACCAACCCCTTCCCCAGTCTCAACACAGAAATATTGCTCAAGATCTGAGTCAAGGAACTTAGCTCAGTAGGAAGCTTCTCTTTACTAGCCACCCCCACCGCTGCTTCTGTTTTTTATGATTTTTCTCTAAGCATTAGAAAAGCTGCCTTACTGTCAGTGTTCCCTTTATCCTACTGAGGATGGACTGAAGTAGGACTTCTGTGTTGATTTTGGGAAACAACAGCATTATCTTCTTCCATTTACTACAATAATAATCCTTGTAAAAGTATCACATTTCTTTAATCATACCTGCTACTATGGCAGTATATAATAGCTCAGACCTAGAGTATTTTTAAATTATATATTTTTCTTCATACATATTTGCAGTGCACAGTGATTATATTTGTAATGGAGAGTTTATACATGTACATAACATATCTTAATTCTTTTTGCCCACTTTCCTTTCCACCCCTCCCTGCTTCCTCCATATTTTTATTCCCTTCCCATTTGAAACAGCTCTACTAACATTTTCCCCTCGATTCTCTCCATTATTAAATTCTTTTTTCCTTCCTTCCTTTTTTTCACATTTCTCCTTCCCTTTCCCATTTGAAAAATATTCCCCTTCTTTCTATTGTCTCTTGTTTTGCTCTTAATTTATATTTGGGTTTCCATATAAAAAGAAACCATTTACCAACAAATACCTCGTTTATCCTACTATATAGCAGAGTAGTACTCCATTGTGTATAAATACCACATTTTCTTTATCAGTTTTTTTGATGGACATTTAGGTTGTTTCTAAGATTTAGCTATAATAAATTGTGCTGCTTTAAATATAGGTATGTGTACATCACTGTACTATGAAGACCAAATCTAGGAAGATTCATCAAAGGGGACTAGCTGGTTGAAATGAATTTCCGTTTTTAATTTTTTGAGGAATCTCCCTACTGACGTCCACAGTGATTTTACTAGTGTACATTCCTACCAGCAATTCCTACCCAAAGCTTTGCCAAGATTTGTTATTGTTTGATTTTTGATCATAGCCATTCTTTTTGAAGTAAGGCATCTCTGTTTAAGTTACATTTCTCTAATGCCCAGCAATGTTGAACATTTTTATGTGTTTATTGTCCATTTGTACTTTTGAGAAGCATCTCAGACCTAGACTATAGATTTCAAAAGGTAATGCATTCTATTGGCAGCAATGCCAGGAATACTGTTGAGGAAGGTGACAGGTAGGCCCTTAGAGGAAATGGACAATTGAACTAAAGCTATCTTCAGAGGAAAAAAAATGGTCTATGCATATGGAATTTTGTCATGCCACACAATCTACACCCCATGTATGATTCTGTGCCTAAGACAGTAAGTTTCAGTGATGGGAAGTTTGTTGCTTTGTGTTTGTTTGGGGGATGAGTGGACAGGTAGAACAGTGTGAAGACAAGAGACATGACAAAATTGGTCATGAATCATGTAAATTAAAATATATTCAATATCACTATAAAATAAAATTTGATAATTTTTTTCTGATAGAAATCAGTAGCATACACATTGGCTTCCTTATAAAAACAATTCTCATGTAGCTAAATGAAAAACTTTCCTACGAGGATTTATTAAAACAAAGAAAAGATATGTTTTGTATTTATCAAAAGTGCTAGGAATTTTTAAAAAGTAGATTGAGAAAATTGGCTTTATTAAGAGGAGAAAACAGGGGTTGAAGTAAGGTTCTAGGGCTGGAGCAAACCAGAAAAACAAATGGCACCCTGTGTCAAAAGTCAATAAAAACTCCAATAATTCACAGGTTGTGGCAAGGGTTTTCCACACAAAGGAGACATTCCCTGAACAAGGGACTCAAATGTTGCCAGGTGTATAGCTTTTTGGTACTATTCGTTGGACCAATCAGAAGAATCTATGCTTAATCCTTTATTTGAGTCTGGTGCTGCTCATGAGACAACTCAAACAGCAGAATTCTTAATCTTTCATTTACATCTGGTCATAAGCAGTCAAAAGATACTATCTTGATCCTTTATTTACATCTGAAATGAGAATAAAAGATTTGGGGGATGGGAAAAATTTTCCCCGTACCCTATTTATGTGAGGTGGAGTCGATCTAAGGGTTTCCAATTCTAAAGGCTCCTTTGCTTTACTCTATTTTAGTGTGAATCTTTTTCATTGACCCACACTCACCTTGTAGGGTTCATTTTCTTTTGCTACAATAAATCTTTTTCCTTACTGTCTATTCTATGTGTCTTATGCAATTCTTTGTTCAGGACACCAAAGACTTGGAACAAAGACATTGTCTCAAGGAGCCAGCCAAGAGTTAAGTTTCTTTTGCAGGAAATTTAAATTTTTTTTCTCCCAACTCTTAGTTGGACTTTTAAGATTAGTCATCTGTCATCCTTTGTGGGCATTTATTGAACAGTTAAAAGCCATTAGGATGTGTGACACTTGAAGACTCCTGTGATACTTAGGGACACAGGTGTGGAACAAGTGAGATCAGGTCCTGTCCTGCTCAAGATAAATTTATTCTGGGGCCGAGGATTTACCTCAGTGGTTCCTGTGCCTGTCTTGCAAGCACAAGGGCTGGGATTCCTTTCCCCGGTAACCACATAACAATACTGGAGACTCATGCCCAGCAGCAATCAGTACCACATTACCACAGTGCCGAGTGTGTGACTCACGCCTGTCATCCCAGCACTCGGGAGGCAGAGGCAGGAGCATTGGTGTGCTGTGAGTTTGAGGCTGAGCTCAGGGCCAGCCTGAACTACAAAGCGAGACCCTGTCTCAAAAAAAAAAAAATCATTCTGTGAGTAGGTCCATGTTAAATGTGCGTATGGTATCTGACTCTTTAAAAATTCTTTTGCTTCATTGTAACTCATATTCATTTGACTTCCCCTTCCTCTGTTCTTTTCTATAGGGTTCAGACCTTTCCAATTTCATTCATTACTTAGGGTCAAAAGGGAAAGGAAAGAACAAGTTTGATGGCAAAAAGTAAAAACAGAGACAAAGCTGGAGGGCACTGAAGGGAGGGCAGGGGAATGGAATAATAAGAATCAAGATATATCACATACAGGTACGAATTTTCAATGATGAATGGAAACATAATGTATACCTAAAATGTACCAATAAGCTCAATTTATTAAATGAAAATAGTGTAATGACCATGTCTCCTTTGCCAGCAGTGCTGCTGAGTCTACTTAGACCAGGGACTAAAGGACAAATTATCACACTGTAAATCCTAAAGAAACACCTTTTGGAATGCCCTCTGTTGGGCCAACTTAGTCCACAGTTGTATATGGAGCCACTGAAAAGCCATTGATGGGATAAGACTATGGGAACAAGCCTGTGAGTTTTACTTCTCATGCAAACATGGGCCTCCAGATTCTCTTCAAATAAATAAGTTTCAGCACCTATCCTACTTTTAGCCATTACTCAAATATTCCAGGAGAGTCTCTCTATGACTTAGGAAGAACAGTAGCATGTAAAATGGAAGAATGCAGGCAACAGCATTGGTTATCCCAGAATTTGTCACTTAATAATAAGATGTGGACTAAGGAAAAACATATGAAGAGCACCAGTGCCCATGTAAGGGTCAGAGATGTCTGACAGGAAAATTGAGCCTTCACGTCAATGTCCCAAGGCTTGGCACACGTTATGGATTCTCTTAGGAGATAAGGGGAGAGTGCACCCAGAAACATTCCTTACACCTAGTATCTCTTTTGGTACGTGCCTTGAGTCATCATGTGAAGGACCATACCGCATTCCTCCAGCTTTACCAGTGGGCTTTATTCTCAAACACTGAAAGCAGTTTGATGCCAATAACTTAAGAAAAAAATTTCATATTTTTTTCTTATTGTAGTACTGTATGGCCACAGTATAAGTTTTGAAATAGCAGAGCAATGATCAAAAAAATGGTAGCTTATATTATGATATTATTTTCCAGCTAGAACTCTTCTATAAGGTATGAAAGAAGTGATCAGAGATCTCCTATGTTCAGGCATTTGTGATCTTTATCAAAAAAGCATCTCTATACGATGGCCCTAGGGACACCACTTTCAAGAAAATCTCTGAACTAGAAGTTGATCATACTGCTGACCTTCTTTATAGACCATCAATTGTCCCTCATGTCTCTCAACCTCTTTCTTATACTTTTCAGATTAGTGCTCAAGTGGAACAAGCACCTTCTCCATATGGATTTCAACTGGCAGACAGGTTCCAAATTGTGAAGACACTCATAATGGAACCTCTTGCTTAGTGAGATCCCAAGTTCTATTGCCTCTTAGACAGGTGGCAAGAGCTGAGGGAATCATACAAATACAGCTTCCTTTTAATGTCCCAGATATCCAGTAGTGCAAAGACCGTATAGGATAATATTCTAAGCTCTCCAGTGAATTTCTGGACTGCTTTCAGTCTCTGCTCTTAGCTTTTGACCTGCCATGGGAGGCATTCAGTTTATATTAGCAACTTGTTGCACCCCAGGTGCAAGGAAAGATTCTTAGAAATGGCTCATGGGGAGGTAAATGAAACTCAAAACTGTAGTCCTCTCAGCAACAATCTGGGAGAAGAAACAGTTCACCCAACACACTCAGGTGGAATTATAATTCACCAGATGGCATTGGGGAATAAGAAAAGGAATCACTGAACCTGCCAATTACGAGCAGGTTAGAGAATTTACCCAAGTGAAAGATAAAAGGCCCGTCATCTTTTGCAACAGGTCAGAGGAGGTCTTATGAATATAAACTAATTTTGATTCTTCCTCTAAGGAAGATACACCTCCTACTGGGCCAATAATTCAGCTATCAGTTGACACCTGACGTTAAAAAAAAAAAGCTCCAAAAGATTGAATTAGGATCATAAACTGGTCAAAATCAGCTTTTGGACATAGCCTTTGTGGTTTACAACAGCAGGGACTGGAAGGAGGGAAATAGGGAATAGAACAGAGAAAAATAGCAGGCCAAAATTATACCCACTAGAGTTGGAAGTACCCTTGAAAATTCCAAGACATCTCAAGATAAAATTCAAGGGAGTTTAGGAAGAAATCCTTCCTCTGCATGCAAGAAAATGGGGCAGTGAGGTAAAAGTTACACCAAATTCTCTCTTGGCCCTGCTTCAACTGTCAAGTATTTGATACTAATTCTTACCTCTGGCATTGGATACAAGACTGTCCCTGTTCTTTGAAGAAGATTAGACCAGCAAAGACTCTCGTGGTGCAAGTAGATGAACAGGTTGACTCAAAGGCCCTGAAGCCATCTCTATCACTCTATGCCCAGTAGTATGACCGTTATCAATGAGGAGACCTCGATAACTCCAGAGTCTATGGATAAGCAAATTCAGTTGCTCTTCCAAAATCACTGTCGTTATAAGAGTGGAAGGGAACCCAAAAGTAAGACATTTCACTTTTATGTTGGTTTGTTAATTTAAGGAATGAATATTCAGTCATGAATTCTTTATATTGTCTAGATGTCCTATTTCTTTAGTAGGGAGAAATATTTTATTAAAATTAAGGCCCATACTACAATTCTTTCATAAGTCTTTCACTAAAATAACATCTATGAGGACTTCAATAGCCTCTCATGTTGGGTTTATCAACAAGTTAATTCTTTTTTATTTATTTATTTATTTATTTTTTTGGATTTACAGGTTTTTGACATAGAGGTAAAAACATTGGCCTTAGGCAGAATAAGACCAAAGCATTCCTATTATTATTCTGACTATAAATATTGTATAAATGGAACTCCAACCTCATTTAAATAGATTTCATTGGTGTGTACCATTTTAATCAGGGTTTTTATTATTTATTTAGTTTTGAGACAGGGTCTCACTTTGTAGTTCAGGCTGGCCCTGAGCTCAGCCTCCAACTCACATCACAGCAATCCTCCTGCCTCTGCCTCCCGAGTGCTGGGATGACAGGCGTGAGCCACCATGCCCAGCACTGTGGTATGTGGTACGGATTGCAACTGGGTGTGAGTCATCACACCTAGCTTTGTTGTATATAGTAACTGAACCGGGGACCTTGCACTTACAAGGCAGGGGCTGGAACCACTGAGCTTAACCCTAAACCCCATCGATGTGTACTATTAAAGCCTTGTTAGCCCTCCTTTAGTACATTAATCCTCCCAGTGAAAAAGCCTTCATTCAGGAGAACATTGAATGCTATAAGATCTCCCACTCATTTATGAGATCATAGTCCAACATGGTGGTAGAGCCATACATATTCCTTTCTCAAATCCCCTGAGGTCACCAATTTATTCTTAGTCCATGACCACAAGAGTGCTTTCTCTACTCTTCCTCTCCAGCCAGACTTCCAATTTCTATTTGATTTAGAATGGGCAAACCCAAGTGTAAGAGACTAACAACAGTATGCTTCGATGGGACTTTCTCAGGGTTTCAGGTTTCTTTGCTGGTGCTCTCAAGAGGAAACTTGGATACTTGCAGCTCATTTCAGGGAGAACCCTAAAATATGTACATGGCATATTAGTTGTGATCTTTCTTTGAAGAAATCTAACACAAAAATTATAGAAGCCCTAATCTTTCTAGCTGGATGAAGATAAAAAACAGCTAAGGAGAAGTGTCAAACTTTGTTCCAAAGGGCCCCACATCTTGGCCATATCCTCACACCTGGTGCAACTGAATTTCTCAGGACAGAGTCAGGGCTATATGCAACTGATGGCATCTGATTACCAAACAACAGTTCCATTAGTTTCTAGAAGTGCTCAGCTTCTATAAGATATGAAGTCCAAAGTTTGCTCATATAGTTAAACCTTTGTATGAGGCCACTATGGAGCCTGAGCCTGAACCCTTTCACTGGACCAAGGAAACAAACAAACAATGTCCTTTGGCCTTAAAACATAGTGTCTGGCATCTATTTTAGAGATAAACAATTTAATATAGCATTTATTTCTTTATGTGGCTGAGACAAGAGTATAGATATGGAAATTTTGTTGTAGAAATTGGGTTTAGAATCCTGCTTACCCACCTACTTTTCAGAGTAGAGCTTTTCAGTCTTCATACCTAAGATTTATGATGGGCACAGGTACCATAGCTGAAGCTAAGATTACCTGAGGGAAAGACTAGAAATCTTAACATTACATCAAGTCAAGCCTATATTGAATATCAAAGATCATTTCTGGATGACCAGAGGATAACTTACAAAATGTCAGGCTGTCCTCCTATATAAGCCTGAAAATAAAATTAACACCTGTAATAAGCTCAGCCCTTCAATGACAATGAGGCTACTTATTGAACATTCCTGGGAGTAGCTCATCCAACAAACTTATGGGAGTAAGCCAGACATAAGGGAAAAATCCTTCCCTAATTCAGAGAGATGATTGTTCACAGATGTAATCATATCTTTGTCCTCAAAGGATTCCAAATAACAGGCTCTACAGTGGTTTTGCAATAAATTTTTGAAGCTAACCTTTGCTTCCAGGAACCTCTGACAGCCCCCCAAGAATTGATTACACTAGTTCAAGCCCTAACACTAGGAAAAGAGAAAAGTTTAAATATCTATACTGATTCTAAATACATATTTCTTATGCTACACACATGTTGTAATAAGAGCCTTGCAAACAGAAAGACAAACACAGGACCAAAATTCTTCAATTTGCAGGACCAATCCATCTCTATCAATAAGCTGCTACAATATACTCCTGGAAATACCAAAAAGTTATGAACCCTATCTCATGAAGAAATCAAAAGACCAATCAGGAGACTCAATAGCCTGCACTATGACTGCTTTTGGCATTATCCCCTTTTTCTTTTAAAAATCAACAATCCGTGAAATCTACCTACATAAAGAATGAGGAATGATTCATCAGGAACCATTATAGCGCTAAGCAAGGGTCTTGGTAGTATTTCAGAAAACAACTATTTTTCTGAAGGCCCATGAAAAACTATAAAAAAAGTACATGTGATTTATTGCCCTTGGGACATGATGCCTGTCTGACAACAGCTGATTAAGTGTTGTGGGACCGGGTATAATTTTAACAAACAAGTCTGTCAGGCCTGCCCCAATTTTTCCTGCTATATTCTGTAAAGAAAAGACCAGCCCCTTGCTTGGACCTGTCTAAAAGCAGGGTACTTACAATGGCAATGACTGCCAAATAGACTGTACCCATTTGCCACTCTGTATGGAATACAAACAACTATTAATGTTAACATACCTCTGCAGAGGCCATTCCCGTTCAATGTGAAAGAGCCATAGAAGTCTTAAAGGAATTAGTACCTGATTTGTGCTGCCACTCTGCAGATGGGCCCTCCTGTTTTCCAGATAACATAGAAATAGCAAAGGCCACAGGCATAAAATATTATTTATGCTCTGTCTGGAGACCTTAATCCTCATGCAAAGTTGAGTCAATCTGACCTTGAAGTGCACTCTAGCTAAACAGTACCAAGAGACTTTGGAAACCTATCTCTGGTTGTAATCAATAGCTTTATAAAAGATCAGAAAGATCCTTAGGACTAAAATTAATATAAGCTCTTATGAAATGTATGAGAGGGGCTTTCTTCCCACCAACGTGGTCACAGACCCAGAACTGGCTCATCTTCTCTGTTATCATAGTTAAACCTAGGTCGGTTACAACATAACATCTGAGAATTCAGAATCTACATTCTGGCTGAAAACTCATTATCCACCCAGAGTCGTTGCCTGTGTTTATATTTTCAAAAGTTTTACGTGTTTTGCCTTCTTTTATATTAAGAGCTTCTGTTTTAAGATTTAGATTTTTGATCCATTTTGATGTTAGTTTAGTGCATGGCAATGGACATGGGTCTAGAATCAATGTTCTGTGCATGGATAGCCAATTTAATCAGCTCCATTTACTGAAAAGGATTTAGGATGATTATCTGATATTTTTAATATGACTTTGGCCTATGAATAGATACTAATTAACTTTGTAAGGACTTATAAAATAAATAAATTACCTGTTACTGGAAAAAAAAGGGGGTGAGGGAAAAGGAGAGAAAAGAATTGAGATGTGTTACATACACATACCAGTTACCTACACTAAATGTAGCCATTATGTATTGCAAACATGTACAATAAAAGTTCTTAAATGGAAGTAATGTTCATTTCAGGGAATGTTTTTTCCACTTTGTCAAAGATAAAATTGCTTAATGTGCTTAGGACTGCTTCTGTTCAACTGATCCCTGTGATTGTTTTTGTGTAGGGATCATGCTGTTTTGCTATTGTTGCTTTGTAGTCTATCTTCATATCTGAGATTTTGATGTCTCCTGTTTTTTTCTTCTTATCCAGGTTTGTCTGTGCTATTCTGTATCTCTTCTGGATTCAAAGGAATTTTAGGAATCTTTTCTTAAGTTTTTGATAAATGCTATTGGCATTTTCATTGAGATTTCATTAAATCTGTGTATCAGTTATGGAAGTATGGCCATTTTCACTATATTTGTTCATCTTGCCAAGGAGAAGGAATATCTTTCCATTTTCTGATATCTTTTTTTATTTTCTCAGAGCAATGTAGTTTTCATTACAGAGGTCTTTTACCTCCTCTATATTTATTTTTGGATATTATTATGAATACTATTTTTTTCCTAATTTCTCATTGAATTCATTATTGGTACACAGGAATGATGTAAAATTCTATATGTTAATGAATTTGGTTATTAATTCTAGGAATCTTTTGGTGAATTTTTTTTCCTATGGAGGATCATGTTGTTCATAGATAATGATCATTTAAGCCCTATCTTTCCAATATATATTTCATTTATTTCTTTTCCTTACATGATTGCTCTTCATAATATTAGGAGTACTATGTTGAACAGAGAGATGATAAAAGACATCCTTATTTTCTTTCTACTTTTAGAAGGAAGCTTTCCCCCATGTAATATAATATTGGATAAAAATTAGTCATAAATGTCTTTTATCAGATTTTGATAGGGTCCTTCATACCTATTTTTCAGCTTTATTAAAAATTATGACTTAATGTTGGATTGTTTTCAGTTTTTTGTTCTGCATCAATTGAGCTAATCATGTGAGTATTGCTCTGGCTTCTATTTATATTGTTTATTATATTTATTGATCTGTGTATGTTGAATCATCTTTGCATCCCAAGGATGAAGCCTACATATTAACTGATGATATTTTTCTCATGTATTGTATTTTTCATTATCTTGTTGAAAAATTTTGCATCTATATTCATTAAAGAGATTAGCCTAGATTTGTATTTTTGGTTGGATCCTTGTGTAGTTTTATTATCAGGGTTATGCTAACTTCTAGGAATATTTCAGTAGTATTTGTTTTATGAAGCTGGGTATGCCTCTGTTCCATATATTGTTAGAAATTGTTATCTCTTTCTGTTGAATTGTTCCTCTAAACAATATTTTGTGATGTTCTTTGATTTTTCTTACAAATTTTGACTCAAAGTACACTTTGGCTAAAAATCAGAAAGGTAATCTAGAAGATGCTATTCTTCATCCTTCATTTGAAACTGGTACTGTTCATGAGTCCCATCAGAATGTGTTTTTCTTAATCTTTTCCATACATCTGGACAGGATCATTCAACAAGCACATTTTCTGATCTTTAATTTACATACTGCACAAGGCCAAATGAGTTTTTGATAGGACAGTTCTCCAGTACTGCCAGGAATTTTGTATAACAAAAATTCTTTTAACTTTGCCCTCAGGCTACTGTGAACTTTCTTACCTGGCCCACACCTCTCTTTGAGAGCGTACATTGTTTTTGCTTTGAATATATCTAAGCTTTCACCTCCCTTTCTATGTGTATCATCCAGTTCTTAATTCACAACATGAAAGCCCTTGAAATAGCCCATGAGACTCATATCAAGTAACATGGTTATTTTGTTGCCCTTTGCATTTTCACTGCCCATCTTTTGGCATTGACTGTTTCTGTTTTCATTACTAATCCTGTTTGTTGTTGAATTCTTCTAACGTGCTCTTGGCATCTTTACATTACCTATGTATCTTGTCATTCTGTTTGTCCCCTTCTTTTGACTCAGGTTTGTCAACTTTTTTTTTTAAGTCTCCTGCCTTTCTGTCTTTCTTACTTTCTGTCTTCCTCTGGGTATTTTCTTTTTTATTTTTAGTAACGTTCTATACACCCAGTTGTTTAGAAGTCTCTCATACCTGCACTTTCTATTGACTCTGTTTACTTTACAGGGTAACAAGGGAACGGTGATGATGATTTTCACTCTGTAACCTCTACTCAATCCTTTGCCTTAATACATATAAAATCCCTTAACCCAAGGATTGGGTGATTGCCCTTAACAATGAAGATTTGTACTAGTATATGAAACAACTTAATTCTCATTTTTTCCCATACCCCTACCCACCCTACCACTTCGTCCCCTATATACATAAAATTTGTTTCCTTTCTTTTTTGTTATAATCTCATTATTTTCCCCATTGTTTACCCCTTCACCACATTTCACTTTGAGTATTTTCTATTTCACAATACATAACGTACATTCTACAATTCATTCACATCTTCATTTTCTCATACCAGAGAAAAGATACAATATTTACACATCTGTGACCTATTTCAACCTCTCATCTTTTTGTCAGTAGATCCTCATTCCTAGCTGAAGTCCCATGAACCCTGCCTTTAGTCTCTGAATCCCTGTTAACGTCTTGGTCTTCTGAAAGACCATACTTTCCCATCAAGTTCTCCTCATATGATTTGGTAACTTTTCCATTCTGCTTTTCCAAACTTTTCCACATATTTCCAGGTTTAGTTCCAAATGCTTCTAAACCATATGATCATATATTGACATAGCAATAAGCTCACTTCTCTGGTCTAACTTTTCTGTATTAGCTTTACAGTTCTTGGTTCACAATATCTGACATGTATAAATCAAAAGAATAAATGTTGAAATTAACTCACAGTTTCAGAAGATTTAGAACATGGTCATCTGACTGCAAGACAAGTGCAGCACAGCTGAAAGGTGTGGAAGAGCAAAGCAGCCTAGTTCACGGAAGCTAGGAAGCATAACAGAGAACGAGTACCAGAGTAGGGAATGAAGGAAGAGATATTTTACTCAAGATCATGTCTCCAAGGCCCACCCATGTACATTCTGAAATATTGTCTAAATATCTTCCAGATGTCTTCTAAACCCATCCAATTGACACAAAAAACCTCGACCAGCATATTATCAATCCAAGAATGAACTCAGTGAAGTTGTATGCACCTTCTACAGTGTAGTGCCTCCATTAAAATCCTGGTCTCTTACTTCCAATCATTGACTTATTGGTTGTGTTTCACTGATTCTTGCTTTGCCTTTCCTTCCTTCATAATGTTTTAGACTTCTAGTTTTCAACCTCTAGTGTGTGTAGTGTGTGTGTGTCTGTGTGTGACAGAGAGAGAGAGAGAGGGGGAGAGAGAGAGAGAGAGAGAGAGAGGTTTTTCTTGCTCTAGCCTCAATCAGAGGAGCTTTATTTTTAAATATATTTTAAAATTTTTCACATTAATTTTATTAATGCATTTTATACATACATTTATGATCACATTCAATATTGAGAATTTGTACCTATACATGATGTATCTTAATTCTCATTCTCCTCATTTCCTTGTTCTCCCTACAACCCCCACCCCCTTAATACATAAGCTTTGTTTCTGGAGGGGTTATTTGAAGCTTTCTTTCTTATACAATACACTCTAACTTACTTCCTTTCTGTGTAGCTTATATGTAAGGAAATCTTCAGTTTGATAAAATATATTCTATCTACTTGCACTGTATGTGTAATAAGTAGACCAGAGACAAAAAGAAAAGATTTGGAGGAAGGAGCAGCAAATGTGAAGGAATCAGTGACATTGCCAAAAATAGCAGTGTTTAGGAGCAAATAATTTGGTTATGTACAATATTGCACTTATGTGCTGTCCTTTGTCTGTAATTCTATTGAATATTTGAGAAATTAGTGGCCATAAAGTATGAATCACATCCTCTCTCTGCCCTTAAGCGTTTCTTTAAAAGAATTTCTGATCTACAAATTCCAAGCTACTATCTGCCCATGAATCTGTCCATTAATGATTACTATGTGCTGAGTACTGTGCACTTAACTTTGTCTTCAGATTACTGCTTTTAGTACTTTACTGCAGGAGGTAAGATTAGAGTAGATCATTAATCTCTCTTGGAGTGGCCTTTACGGATACCTAATGTAATCCAACTTTTACTAACATTCTTTGGTTGTTTTCTGATATATTTAGACCAAGGCCATTTCTTAGGTTGCTTATTTTCAAGCAGGGTCAACAAATGTCTGCTCTTCCCTGTAATTTAGTTACCTTTGGTGTCAACTAATGAAATATTTTCTTTTTTATGTATTTTCTGAATTAAAATTCTCTTTTATTTATTTTCAAAGATTAATAATGAGACCACTGCATCAAAACAACCCAGAAATTCTTTGCAGAAATGCAGAATCTTATGTCCCATATCCAATTTAATGAATTGGAATTTCTAAAAATGTTTGTGCCTTGGAATACCCATTCTTATCACACTGAATTTAGAGAATCATTACTCTAATTGTTTTCTTTCTTCTGTTCTAAAAAGTCACTCTAGTCCATTTTGATCTTACTGTTTCCTACTTTCAGAGCAATTTAGTGTCTCCAAGAGATGCTTGAGAAGATCTTTTATGTACCAGGAGTTAACTGCTAGTCATTTAAGAGAAATATTCTGAAGCCATCAAGGTAATTAAGGCAAATGTATACCACCTATACCCTGAGGAGTACAAAGGCAGTTAAGAGGAAAATGTGTGGACAGTGACTCCTGCATGCACAAGATGGTCCTATAAGTAGATTTGAATGCTAACCTATAACCCATTCACTAACAGCATGCTTCTCATTTCAACCTCAGGTGCATGGGCTTGTCAATGGGGTGCTTTATTTTTACATCCTATTTCCTCAGCTCCATTCAACTGTGGAGACCCTTATATCTCCAAAATAACCTTAGAATCATTGGCCTTAAAGGAAGAGTTGAGAAAGATAAATTTATTTCAATTTCCAAATGTAATGGCTAAAGGTTACTTGATACTCTTAGGGAGTAAGATAATGTTACTTTGGAGCACATCATAGCTCTCAAGGTCATGTGCAAAACATGTCTAATGAGATGCTGAAAAATAACAGTCTCATAAACAAAAGGTTCCAAGTAGTAGAGGTGCCTTGTAGACATTTAATGCAGTTTCACATACTTAGAAATCATCACTCACTTTTACTTGAAGTTACCAGTCTTGAAAATATCTAGTGTTAGGCAAATAGAAATCCAAATATAATTAAATTAGGTATGTTCAAATAGTTGACTCAGTGAATTATTTTGTCTCAGGAAACCATATTATTTATAGGTCAAAGTGATATAATTCTGAGAATGAAAGAAGTATGCTATTAATGAGGCCAGAATTATAGCTATAAACTAGTGTGTAAGCAACCTTACTTCCATGTGATTTAGCCTCAGTAGGTATGCTCTGTGAGTCTCTTCCAACCACAGTTAGTGTTTTGAGATGAGGAAACACAGACTTGTGGAGAAAATAAATAGCAAACAAGCTTTTTGTTTTTCCTGTATTCTGAATGATGAGACAGCTTCACTTGTAGTTTTTCATTGTTCACCAAACATAACATGGTGCCAGCTTACTGGTAATATGATGCCAGGTTACAAAAAGACCCAGTCATGATGGTAACAGTCGGTGTTTTTTAGCTGATAACTGCCAAGTGAAAGGTGGTATATATTACTTTTATTGAGATCATCTGCTAAGCAGTTCTATTACCAAAAAAAAAAAAAAAAAAAAAAAAAAAAAGCTCAAAATGCATGCAAGGTATTTTAGCTCAAATTTGGCTTCAAAATTTGGGGAATTTGAAGTCAAGTTGATCTTAGGGAAAATCTTTGCCCCTCAATTTTTTTCCCATGTAATTTCAGATAGCAGGTAACACATGTTCTGATGAGCATAAGAGCTCATTCACATATGTTCATGTATGTACATACATATGCACAGTTTGTAATATCCATTGATTTCCCTCAAGTTGATGATGATATTAAGATGCAATAACAAGAGTATGGCTTAATGTCAGATCTCCCGCACAAGAGCATGTACACTTACCAGGTGCTGAAAATCCTTGGGATACAGAATTGAGTTACATCAACACATACCATATATTCTTAATGAAAGTTTGTATTTTAACATTATGGTAACAGGTGTGTATCTCAGCTGCCGCACCTGAGGAGTACCAGAAGTGATTTTTGTTTATCCACCTGGTATGATGAACACCAGGTTTTTTACAAAAATGTAAAAGTGTCAGACTGTGATTTTTACCCACATAGGCTCTGTATGACATTTTTGTATATGTTTCTCTGAGCAATACAGGGGTAAAATACACCCAGACCATTCATATGTTATATGAACATGTACTATATTATAAAGGGAGTATTAGTGTGGCTCAAATTAACTGAGCCTTGGAAAGCAGAAACCCATTTACCTACTAGCTAGCTAGCTAGATAGGTAGCTGGGCCTGGGGAAAGCAGAAACCCAACCTACCTACTAGCTTGAGACGCAAATGGCAAAATGTGTACGGGAGCTCCAAAGCTACAACAGGTGAATTTTACTCATGAAATACTCATTGTTAAATTTGTGTGCATGTAGGATACTTTTTATAAAAAGTTTTCTTTTGATATTTTTCCAGTGGTAGTAGCCCACTTTAGGACAATGGCAGATGAAAAACCAGAATTTCAAATTTTGGAGGAGGTGAAAATTGAATCATTAGATGATATATGAATGATGATGATAATGATGACTTGGACATTAGCCATGTGAGCCAAATGAAATGGAGCAAAAATAGACTATACAGACACAGGGAATGCAGACCTTCTTGGTTCAAGTGATAAAATAGCAATGTGAGTACATATTTGACTAATCAAAATGATACAAAATATTCACGCAACCAAAGTCAACAGTTCAATGTTAGTACTAGTTCCACAAATATAAGGAGGAGGACACCTGTTGGATGGAACGTCAACACTGCCATTCATTGTTGGAAATTGTAACACGTGATATGCTACAAGATGTTGTGAAATATACAAATGCTGAAGTACAAGTAAAATGATCTGTAGGCTCTGATAGCCATGCTCAAAATTTATTCATTATGTTGTCACTAGTTGAACTGAAAGTATTCATAAAAATATAAATGTTGGAAGATGCAAAGACATAGTATATTTTCAATTTTGAATGTCCTGACAGCCAAGAAGTGCAGCTCAGAGGGATGAGCAGGGAAAGATGACAAACCCAATCATATTGCCAATCCCGATCATATTGCCAATAACCCTCCTCTTCCAACCAGTCCCCATATCCTAAATGCACACTTAATTATTAACCTTATTAATCATTGAACCCACTTATTAGGCTCCGTGATCCAATCACCCTCCCAAAACCCCTTCCCTGAATTGATGACAGTGTTGGGTGACATTCTAGATCTAAGCTACAACAATTGCCTACAGTTTAGCTCCCTTCAGTAGAGGATTGTTTTCCAAAGTATCTAGTGAACTCTCAGGAGCTGATGTGTAAAGAGTATTTAATATTGATTTCCTGTCTCCAGTGCTTAGGTTGCTCCAAGGACATGAACTAAAATTTTGCAGATGTTTTGTAATTCCCAATTATCTACTTTCTATTCAGTGGCTTTTCCAAGGAGTAGCCCAAGGTTGCTGGATGATTGGGTTATTGCTTTATTTCTTCTTTACAATCCAAGGGGTCAGTCAGCATTGGCTCGTACCTTCCTGGTAGGCCCTGGGAAACACCAGTTATATTTTAGGACCATAATATATTTGGGTTTGAACACACTAAGTAAGTCAGTTTACCTAACTCCTCATTTGAATTATGAAATTCCCTGTCGTTGTTTTACTTTGCTGATTAGGCTCAAATTTGGCTTTAAGACTGGAAGGAAAGTAGCAGATGGTTTGAACTAAATTAGTATCAGGAAAATCTTATCCCTCTTTTCTTTTTTAAAAAATCATTTATAATAGTGCTTATATGGTGACTATAGTATTCCATTTGTCATCTCGTCCACGATCAGTCACAGATGCAATGTTCAATCGCACACTCTCTTGTCAAGATTTAATCAGAGAATGGTTAATTACCACTTGTTTTTATTTTTCAGAGCCATAATTGAGAGTTTTACAACTCTTCTCTTTCCTCTTAATGAGGTAAACAAGTAGTCTTGCTTGTATTTCTTTACAGGTTCATACTGGTTGGTGTATGAGGAAGCAGAATGCACATATACATATTGAACCACAAGAAGCACAAGAAGTTAGAACTCACCAAGGGTACACTACCGCTAGTATCAATTCATTGCGAGTCTACACTGACATGCAGAATGTGACTTGGTGCTTTATTTCTCCTGATGACAATTCGTCTTTTCTCAGCATTCCAGAAATCTCATTGTTTCTACATTACTACACAGATCTTTTTCCTTCTTAGATTATTAATTTCTTGAAATGGGCAAGAGACACACTAAGTCAGTCATCTCTAGGCTCTAATTCTGCTAATAGTATCTGACATATAAAGTTAAATAAAAGAGGTTGTTGAAATATAGTTTAAGAGATTATTTAAATTATCTGTGCACTGGAAACCAGAATAATGCTAGATATTACAGCGATTTCATGAAGGAAAATACAGTTGTCCTTGATTATAAATTCATTCTTCAATTTTTCTAGAGAATAAATAAATGACAAATACCTACAATGTTCTATATATTAAATAAATCATGGAGATTTTTTAATCATGTTGCTTTGAAGAGCTACAATACATATAAAATAAGTGTTATATTCTGGGCCTACGTAGCTGTGCTTTGCTGTCAGTTTACCTGATTATTTATACTCACATATTAAACTTAACTCAATGAAGCAAACATCAAGTGCAAACCTATAATCCTGTAATACCAACTCTATGTTCTCTAGAATTCCCAACGATCACCTTTGCTCCAGCTCTAATGTCTCCCCGTCTCTCACGTCACATAGAATTAGTAGGGACTCATCTACTAATGGGTGGGGAATGTAAAGTCAAGCAAGGCTTTCTCAAATAGGCTGCATTTGAGCTAGGTCTGGAGGGATGGGCAGAAATGAAAGGAAAGGATGATACAAAAAGAGAAATTAGTAAGAACAAAGATGTGACTAGTGTAGGTAAATTGTTTATTAAATTTACTTTGAATTTAAATTCATATTTAGAGTGTTATGGTAAACATACTGGAAGCGTTTGTCTTCCCTAGAGATTTAATTATTGCGATTTTTTTTTAAATGAAGCATCATCTGTTTTAATCACCAGGACTTACTTCTAGCCCCTGGACCAGCTTTAGTTTACCATCTCCGTACTTTCCTCCACACTTGTACCTAACAATAGGTTCTCTTTTTCTTCCCTTTTTCTCTAATGAAGACAAAGCGATAGAGGGTGACACTGGGCAGTTCTTTTTCCCAAAGCTCCTGTTGAGTGAAGCCAGTGCTAATGTGTGCCTTCTTTTGTTCTGAAACCTCATATAAAACGCTGTGGAACCCTATTAGACATAGGCAGATTGGCCTTTTAGTAGCCTGTTTTAGGGAGATTGTAGAAAATATAAATTATGGTTGAGGAAAATCCTATCTTCATTGAGACTCCTTTACTACTTTCCAGTCTATTGCACATTCATTGGAGGTTTATTTATTTATATATTTTTCATTTATTGAGTTTATTGGTACATTTTAGACATATATTATGGTCACATTCAACATTATAAATCTGTACCTTTGCACGGTATATCTTGATTCTCATTTTTTCCCATTCTTCTGATTGGCTCATATAGCTGACTTACCTTGATCAATTCTTAGGGTCATAGTCTCAGTTTTGTTTCAGTGTTCATGTGCAATCATAATATCCCTAATAATGGAAACTGAACATGGTATAAAGGGAATAAGTGAAAATAGATTCTCTTATATAGTATTTGACTTGAACCAGGATCTGAATCATTTATGATGGACTTATAACTTCTTTATGAGAGGCTTCCTGAAAAGGAGAAATAATCCGTCCACGCAGGAGTGATTTTCTGATTTCTCTGTTGACACTGTTAAAGTCAGAAAGCTATAAAGCTATACTGTATTTGTCAGTGTGTGTGTATGTGTGTGTCTATCTGCAAGTTCACAAATGCATGCCTTTTTATATGTAAAGCACTGCTAAAAAAAGAGTCTTGATTTAATCTTACATTTTAACACCTACGTTATTGACAACATTTATACCTAGTAGCTCATATCTTGCCTTTTACTATTTTGTTTGCTATCAATTTTGAGTGTGAGACATACCTTTGTCCTTTCAGAAATTTTATATTTATTATTTAGAAGGGTGTGTATGTGTATGAATATTCATTAAAGGAATGGAAAGGCTTCTAGATCAAAGATTCCAGTTGTTGTGAGGAAAATCTGTTGTTATTCTTTTAATTTTTCACTTGGTCTTAAAACTTTAACATCTTTAATATCTTTCTCTTTTTGAATCACAATCTCCTTTGAAATCCAAAAGTTGTTTTTAGAACAAAGAATAGGACAATGTCAAAATCTCCAGGCATTTATTTTTGACATAGTACAGTCTCAGAATTCATAGTGAAACCCTTTATCTAAACCTGGTACTATGCAAAATGGAAGATATATTTTGCTCTTCTCTAAATCATAATGATTTTGGACTGAGACATGAGAATTATGTGCCTCTCAAAATATCAACAAAAATAAAATACCACTGTATGCTTGTCTTTTCTACATCCATTAAGATGTAGGTGTTAAATAATAGGATTTTTCTGAAGATCTCATCATTTCTATTTCAGACAAGACTAAAATTTTGAGTTAGTTTAGATATAAAGTCAAAGCCAACATGATTCAATTTTACATCCTAAAGAACCTATTCATGTTTAATGATCCTTTGTGATCATGCTGGTACTTAACCTGGAACTCCTAAGGTGGAACTGGTAGAAGACATGTATCTGATTCTTTTTCACACTACATTCATTTTCAAGCTGGTTTATCTCCCTAATAGAAGGCCCAGAGAGAAGGACTTGAATCCAGTTGGTTTGAGTGGAAATATTAAGAAAAATTAATAGAAGACTGACTTGTGAAAGTAAAAGGAAAGATGCCAATACAGAATGTGTTAAGATGTGCATGATGTTATACCAAGTGACTGAAACTTGGGGTCATTAGGAGACTCTTAGAGTCTTTGGAATATGATTTAAATCATCCCTTATGAGGAGTATAGAATGTAGGTAATAATTTATGTTCAAATTCTAACTCATGTTGGCCAAAGGCTGCTCTTCAGAGTGTCATCTCCTTAGATCTTCTAGAGGCTTCAGAGGAAAGTTTTGGCTGAGGAATTGCAGGGGCTTGTAGTATTATACAATCTGTGGGTAGATGATATATGTCGACAGTTTGTTTGAAAAGTTGACCACTTTTGTTAAAAGTTATATATATGAGTCCTAGAATTGTATGTTATACATTGTGAAATAGAAAATACTCAAAGTAAAATAGGGTGAAGGGGGAAAATAATGAGATTATAATAAAAAAGAAAGGAAACAAATTTTATGTATATAGGGGGGTGGTAGGGTGGGTAGAGCTATGGGAAAAAATAAGAATTGAGTAGTGTCTTATACTGGAACAAATCCCCATTGTGGAGTGCAATCATGATGCCTACATGCAATGTACCAATAAAGATTTCAATTAAAAAATAAAATAAATAAAATAAAATAACAACGACCAAAAAAAGTTATATATTAAATATTTGAGAATCAAAAATTATATATGAAAAATATTTTAAAAGCAACCTAAGCACCATCATATGCTATTAAGTAAAGATTTTCAGTTCAACTTCATTGCATAATGAATGGAAGTTTATACATGGCACCTGTATTTCATCATCTGAAAATTGAGTATAATCATATTTTCTTCATGATACTGTCAAGATTAAATCAGAGAGGATGGCTTGTGTTACTACTCATACTTAACAAGTTGAAAGGAAAGGAGATATAAGAAAAATATAGAGACCTGTGTGGATCAGGTTGAGAAATTATGTTAGAGAAAACAAGACTTGACCCTTAGAGAGTGGATAGGAAATAACTGGCATGACAAGCCTGTCCTTTGCATTGCACCAAATTTTGAAAATAAATGAGATGGCTGGGAAAACAGCACACCTATGAGAGTTGACAAAGTGTATACACTCTGAGAATTCTCTTTTAGAAGGAAGGCAGAGAAGTGAAACTAGCACTCAGCATTCCCTCAGCAAAACGGAAGTATCTCTCAGCCTCCAGCCTGGCACTACAGAACTGAATGAGGCTCAACAATCCCTAGACTTTTCCTTCCACAAGAATGAAAAGAGGTATAAACTGCACCCAGCCTCTCTGCCTTCTAGTCCCTCCACTAGGGAAAAAGGGGTTGGTAACTCTTAGTAGCATGCAAGACCTTGTGAAACTGAGAGGTGTACAACTCTGAAACTTCTCCTTTGGGAAGCAGAAAAGAAGTGGAGCTTGCACTCAAAATTTCAGTATTTCAGTGAAATGACCTAGAAAAAAAGGTAGAAGATTTAAAGTAGTCTATGCAGCCCTTCAGGTTTGGGAGAAGGTGCACAACCCCGAAACTTCACTTCATCTACTGAAAATGTGCGAATGATATCCTCAGAGTGAATGGTGAAGGGTTTCTGGCCAAAATAAAAATCCGTAAAACTTGTATTTTTTTCCTCAAATTGCAGAAACCAATATAAAAGAATAAGAACATGAAGAACCAGAGCATTATGACATTACCAAAGGAACAAAACAAGTCTTTGGTTAATGACCGTAAAGACATGTGTAACTATGGATTGCCTGATGGACACAAAACAATAATTTAGAAGAAACTAAGTGTGCCCTAAGAAAACACAGATGGCTGATGAACATTTAAAAAATACATAAAAACATGACATCAATAGAGATTAAAAATATAGGAAGTGAAGAGAAATTCTAAAGCTGAAGAGCACACTGAATTGTATAATTGTTGAAGAAAGCTTCAACAACAAACTTAATGAAGCAACAGAAAAAAAAATCAGAAATTTGAATACAGGTCATTTGATAATGTCTAGCCTAAGAAGCTGAAAAGAAACAAATGGGAAAAAAGTGAAAAAAAATCCGAGTGGACTTGTGAGACACAATCAAGTGAATCATGATCCTCAGAGGAAAATGAAATAAATGGACATAAACATGAAACAAAAAAAGCAAAAGCAAGAATATCAAGGAAATCTACAGGCAGACAGGTTATAATCAAGATTTCAAAAGACAAAGAGAATTTTGAAAGCAACATGAGAAAAATAACCCATTAAGGATAAGCTAGCTCTCAAAAGACTATGAGTGAATTTTTCAGTAGAAACTTTTCATTGAATTTCACACTAGAAACTGAAAACCAGGAAGGATAGGGAATATATACTTAAGGTGTTGAAAAAAGCCTGCCAACAAAGAAAAATACATTTTTCAAGTCTTTCTTTCTCAAGTGAAGAAAAAAATAAAGATTTTTCTCAGACAAATAAGGGCTGAGAGCGATCATCATCAGTATAACTGCCTTACACTGCTTTACAAGAAATGCCAGTGTACATTCTTAAATTGGTATAGAGGGATATTAAACTCACTGATAAAGGTAAATAGATATGACAAAAATACTATAGTTATTTAATAATGGTAAGTAATCACTATTTTACCATTCATTCTTTATTTTAAAATTTTAATTATACATGTTTATGAGGTACAGTGTAATGATCCAATCAGACTAAAATTTCCCTTTAACGGTATTTAAAAAATATATTAACAATTAAGATGTGTTATGTACATGTACTAACTCATAGTGAATATATTCATATGTACTGAAAACATGTACTAAAGGAAAAAAAAACAATACATTTGAGTTATACAATTGGTGCTCAGTATCCATAGGAAAATGTATTACTATTGAATAATTGTATCTATTTATTTGATACAATGTGATATTTCGATACATATATTGAAATACATACATATACATGTATACATACATACATATTTATATATATAAAACGTGGATGTCAAATCAGAGCAATCAACATTTTTCTATCTATCATTACATTGTGTTCAGAACTTTCAAATTTCTCTCTTCTAATGATTTACAAAATATATAATACATTGTTATGAGCTAGACTCTTCACAGTTCTATAGAATATTAGAATTTATTATTTCTAACCAACTATGCTTTTGTACCAGTTGTCCATCTATCAAACTATTTCCCCTTTCCTAAAGTCTTCTCAGCTACCAGTAATCTGTATTATATATTTAGATAATATTTTTAATAGTCACAAATGAGATAGAGAACATGCAGCTTGTCTTTCTGTATCTGACTTATTTTATATAATATCTTCCTTTTTCATCCATTTTGCTGTAAATGATAACATATTATTCTTCTATGGCTGAAAAATACTACATTATTATCCATTTTATTTTTTGTGTTGATGGGAACCATGATTGATCCAATTTGTTAGCTATTGTGAATGATATAGCACTAAAATTGTCCAAAGAAATATCTCTGATATACTAATACTGTTCCCTTTGGACGTGTAACAAAAGAATGGGTAGCTAGATCATATCATAGTTCTAGTTCAGTTTTTTCTGAACCTTTGCATTGCTTTTTGTTTTCAGTAGTGACTGTTCTAATTCATATTCTCACTGAAAATGTATGAATTTCTTTTACCTCAATTTTATATTCAGTTTGGTCATAACCACGGTTCCATATATGTGAATTCAACCAACTACAGGTTAAAAATATTCAGAGAAATACTTTGCAGCTGTACTTAATATGTATAGAATTCTTCTCATCATTATTCAGTGAATAATATTACAATATTTACATAACATTAATATTGTAATATTTATTACAAGTCATCTAGAGTTGATTTATTGTGCACAGAAGGTTTCACATAGATTATAAACAGATACTATTCTATTTGGTATGCTGTGCAGTCCTGTAATTAATATCCCTCTAATACCAAGCGATGGTATTATAGTTTAGATCTACAATATTTGCATCAGAACTTATGAGGGGGTTTGGGCAAGTGAATGGATCATGGGGTGCTGTATTCATCAGTGGATGAATTCAGAGCTAAATACATTGTGAGGAGATAGGGTCTTGTGAGAAGAAGTGGGTCTTTGGGATTGTGACCCAGGTGGATACATTCCTGTCTGGCTGCCCCTTAGCTCACTGCTTATTTGTCGCTGTGATGTGAGCAGTTCTCCCCCACAGTAGTTCCTTCATCATGGTGTTTCTGCATTTGAGACAGCAGACGTGGGCTGAGACTTCTAAAACTCTGAACCAAAATAAACTTCTTGACTTGTGCGTATCAGTTAGTGTCTTAGTGATGAAGAAAGCAACTAAGACATAATGGCAGGGTATGAAAATTAAAACACAAAAATCTTAAGATAACTTTGGCATATACATGTGATCTCTGTACTTGGGAGGATGAAGCAGGAGGATCACCATGAGTTTGAAGCCAGCCTGGGCTAAACAGTGACTTTAAAACAGGCTGAAATGTGTGGCAAGCCTCTGTCTTAAGAATGCAAAAATTGGGCCGGGGATTTAGCTCAGTGGTTCCGGCGCCTGTCTTGCAAGCGCAAGGACCCGGATTCAATCCCCCCAGTAACCACATACCATACTGGGCATGGAGACTCACGCCCAGCAGCAACCAGTACCACATACCACAGTGCCGGGCGTGGTGGCTCACGGCTGTAATCCCAGCACTTGGGAGGCAGAGGCAGAAGGATTGCTGTGATGTGAGTTTGAGGCTGAGCTCAGGGCCAGCCTGAATCACAAAGCAAGACCCTGTCTCAAAAAACCTAAAAAAAAAAAAAAAAAAAAGCAAAAATTTTGTTAATAGATCCAGAATATAAAATGATCCGAATTAGAAAATCAATAATAAAAGGTGTGTGAAAGTTCAGAAAGTATGAAGCTTTGTTTGAGATTTAATTTAAGTTGTTAGCTTAAAATACACTATTTTAACTAAACAGTTTTCAAATGATTCAAGGTACTCACACCCAAAACACTGCTATGTTGACAATGAATTTAAGAACATAGGAGAGATTTTTTTAAAAATCACTACAAAATCAGTGAACCACAAAGGAAGTCATAAGGAAAGGAATAAGACTACAAAGCAGACAGGAAACAAAACAAGCAAACAGCAACAACAACAACAAAAGATAAGAGTAAGTCATCCCACATTAATGAACATGTTAAATGTAAATCGAACACATGAGTCAGAAGACACAGACTGGCTAAATGCAGCACAAGAAAATGGAACCCAAATGTATAAATGTCTTCAGAGGATACATTTCATATTTAAGGATATATGTAGGTTGAAAATGAAGGAACAGGAAAAGACCATGTAGGTGATAAAATAAAAAGAGCAGAAATGACTATATCTACATCAAACAGACGTGCCCAAAACAGTATTCAGGAGTAAAGAAGATAAGTTTAGTAATCTCCATATTATTCTCCATAATGACTGCGCTAATATAAATTCTCAACAATGGTGAATGATACCGATGACATTCATAAGGAAAATATAAAATTATAAATACATATAAAGTCAACATAAGAGTGCTGAAATATATAGAGCAAAGAGTAACTTATAGCAACAAGGTAACAGTAGAAGATTTTAATACCCTACTTCCAAAAATGTACAGAACACCCAGATAGAAACCAGTCAGAAAGCAGTAAGCTTGACTAACACTATGCACTGAATGGAGTTTTCAAGTATCTGTGAGACATTTCCTCCAGGAGCAGCAGAACAAACATTCTTCTCAACCAAAGCCTGCTCACATTGCATATTAAGTATGTCACAAAACAAATTTTCACAAAGTTAAGAAATTTTAAAGCATATCAAATATCATTTCTTACCACAATGGTGTTAAATTATGCATCAAGAAAGATGGAAATGTGAATAGTTACCAAATACATGGAAATTAAATTATACTTTTCTAAAAAAAATAAACATTGACCAAAACCTAAATCAAAAGATAAATCAGAAAATATATTGAAACAAATGAAAGCTCATCATGCCAACACATATGGGAGGCAATAAAAGCAGTTTTCAGAATAAAATTTATGTCAATAAATGACTATACAAAAATATCTTTAAGACTTCTAAGAAAATAGTGGTATTGTAAGCAGCAATAAATCAACCTCTCCAAGACTGGGAAAGTGTCTCCAAGACACTAGAAAGTAACATTTTGGAGATGAAAAAGGAGGTTGGTGACCTCTGGAACCCAGGGAGGATCTGATGGGAAAATTGAAGCCTAAAGAGAAACTGAAGACGCAGATTACAGTGCAGAGAAAGGAAGAGGCAATCTGCACTTTCTCCCTGGCTCCTAGCTTATGGCTCAGCTTGTGAGAATGGAAGACTGACTCTAGAGACACTATCAAAGTAGGCAACTCCAGATGCCTTCAGAGAGAAATACACCAGAGGAACAAACCAGTAGATGCTGTGTCATACAACAGCTGGTGGCTGACCCCAGCCCAAGTGTCTGTGCATCCTCTGAAGAGAGTACTAGCTTGGACACCATTCCAGAAGGGACCAAATTAGCCCAAGACTCAGAGGAGCTGGGTTGTCTTCACCTCATGGCTCTCAGTGTTAAACTCCCAGTGACTGGGTAGGCGGCAACCATGAGAGATGTCCAAGGTCAGGGTCCCATCATCAGGCCTGCAAGAAACACCCAGAATTTTATAAGCTAAATGACTCAGGTACAATGCCTTTAACCAGAGACCAGATTCAGCCTGAGTTTCTGTGTATTTATAAGTCGCAGAACTGGCACCTCACCTTAGCCCTACTGCCAGCTTGCTGGTGGTTGTCCAGCATGTATGTGGGCTCTGACTGTCTCTTTTGTCTACCTGTGAGAGCAGCCATGGCTTGAATAGGATGCCGCCAATAACTATAGACTCTGGTCTCAGGTCCCTACTTTGGTGCCAAGTAGCTGCTGCTGTAGTCAAGTAGCTGCTGAGACTTCACCACTGGTTTCAGATCCTTCCTGTTCCAGGTGTCACTAGTGGGGAGTCAGATGCCAGACCACTCTTCTGAGTTTCCCCCACCCAAGCACCACTTGTGGGATACCTAGACCTGATACTTCATTCTCTTTTACCCAGGGATAAATGATGAATGACAAAGGGACAGGAATCAGTTTAACACGTGCAAAGCCTGGGAGCTCTTGCCTCTAGCAGAGGCAAGAAGAGCCCCCACCCTTGTCTGACTTGTCTTACCATTATTTATCCAAACACAGGTACAAGTAATCAAAGTAACACAAGATTCATCTGCTTTCCAATATCACTAGAACATGTCCAAGTAAACAACTTAATCTCAGCTGTCTTAATTTTTCTTAGAACCAAACCGAACAAACAAACAAAAATAATAACAACATGGAAAGAAAATCCAACAAAATGCCTTAGCCTTAAACTTTCAACTTCCTGGAAGACAATCAAGGGGGGTGGGAAAGGGACAGGATATTATATATCACACACATGAATTACTTAAAAACATCAGAGGCAGATAAAAATAAGTGCTCAAGGAGATATTCATTAGATTAGAGATGATATAAATTAACAAATATTGGAAGTAATAAGGAAACACATACAAGAGCTCTCAGAAGACAGTAATAGAAAGCTAGATGAGATATAGAAAAAAATTCTAAATTTTATATGGAACCACAGAATATCCAAAACAAAGTGATATTGAGACAGAGAAACAAAACTTAGGGTACTACACATCCTGATTAAATAATACATTACAATGCTCCAGTTTTTAAACATTGTGTATTATAATAAACATAAGAGTATTGGCTAATGGAATAGGGAAGCTGAGAATAAATTTATGTATGTATGATCAATTTTTTTTTCAAAAATATTCTGAGTAATTGCAAGGAGGAAACTCCAGTCTTTTCAAGAGATGGTACTAGAGAAAGGTGATATCCACATAATTAAAAAAACTTATTGTGTTTCTACCTTATACCATACCAAAAATCAATTCAAAATATATTCTAGACAAATGTTAATTCTGACACTGCAAAGTAACAAAGCAAAATCTAGTTTAAAAGATTCATACTTTTAATCTTGGCAAATAGTTCTTAGATATGATACCAAAAGCACAGGCAACAAAATCAAAAATAGATGAATGAAATTACAGAAAACCAAAAGGCAAGTGGAAACTATTTGCAAGCCATATATCTCATGAGGCATTGATGTTAAACTATATAGAGAACTTCTACATTTCAGTTACAATAAAACAACTCAGTTAAACGTGATCACTTTCCTAAAGGCATGTAAATGGTCAATGTGTATGTGAAAAGAGATGCAATATTCTTATTAGGAAAATCTTAATGGAAAATATAGTGAGATATTATCTCATCTAATGGAATAATTATTATCAAAATAACACATTTTGCCAGATTTCAGAGAAACTAGTCTTGTACGTTGTGGTGGTAAAGTTAAGCAGTAACGCGATTGTAGAGGTCAATCTACAGTTTAAAAGAGAACTTTCTTGGGACTCAGCAATTCCACCTCCAGATACATATTCAAAGTATTTGAAATCAGAATTTTTTAATGATACCAATGTATCGAATCCATGAACATTTTACTATTGAGTTGCATCTCCAATTCTTTTTTGTTTTATTATTTAAAATTTAGAAATAGGGCTTCACTAATTTACCTAGACAGAACTTGAACTTGGGAATCTCTGTTTCAACCTCCCGAAATGTTGGCATTATACATGTCCACCATTTCAACTGTCTTAAAATCTGCATTATGATGAGATATCTCCCCTCTCATACTTATCACAGGACAATTTGCAAGAGTCATATAGAAATAAGCCAGATGTTCAAACTGACATGAATGTATAAAGACAATTTAGCATACACATAGAATGCAGTATTTTTAACCTTTGTAAAAACCAAAATTTTACCATGTGGGGTAATAAAAATGAACATAGAGGATATTTTGATAAGGACAATAAGTACAAAATGATAAAAGTAGTGGTAAGAAAAGCTCAGTGGGAAATTGATAAATGCATAATAAGTTGCGGTCAGATTGGAGCCTCTTCATGAAGGCATTTTATTTTATCTCTGAGAAGACCAAATCTGGTGGTTTAAAAGCAGTATTGTTCATGGAGTGGAGCATATATGCCACCCTGTGAAGCTGTCAGGAGATCTAAGCCTGTATGAAGGTTTGTTAGAATTGGGTAGGATTGAAGTATGAGCCTTAAGGAATGCTTGCTTGAGGGCTCAAAAGGAAATGGGAACTAGGCCTGTTTCTAGAACTCTTTCTTAAGAATCTCCATAAGGAGCCTCCTAGGGAGGTTTTATAATGAGTAAGAAATTTGTCATACAAAGTCTAAAATAAATAAGAAGCTCCAGACAGGAAAAGGGATTTCATTTTGTTGTGGGGAAAGGAAGTTAGTAACCTGTTTTAGGGAAGGCAGAATGAAGTAAGTGGGAGGGGTGACATGAAGAGTGAGATAAGTAACCTCTCGTACCAAGAGAACTTTGTGTTCTCATACACTATCCTTTTTTCTCGAAGAATTTAAGAAGGAATACAGTGTGCAATACAGAGTCATTTATCAAGATGCCACAAAGTAAAACGTCATTGACATATTAGAGTAGGTAGCTGTGGGTAAAATCAAGGAATTGGCAGTCATTTTATAATGCTTGGCCAAGGAAGTAGGGACTAGGCCAACATCCCTGGGAAGAACTATTCATGGGAGTTATTGGGTAAACAGAGCGATGAGGTCTGTCAAAGTACAGAAAAAAAGTTATTGAGAATTAAGGTAGAAGGGAATAAAAAAGCATCTTTGTAATCTAAAACAGTAAAATATTGAGTTGAATACCACTGGATGTGTAGGAACAACAGCTTCAATAATCTTTCAAAGATTTTGGACTAATCAAAAGGTGCTATCACTATATATATGCAGCATAGGAGTGTTGTGGGAGCAATGGATAAGGATGAGAATTTGGGTTTTGAGAAGGCAGTTAATAATGGACTGGAGGCCAAGATGGTTTGTAGGAACAAAGGGGTACTAGTTGACTATGACAGACTGAGTAGTATCCTTTAGGGCTGTTTTGAGGAATTGGTGCTGGAGGGCTATAGAAAGATATTTTTTTTTTAATTGCAAACAATAGATTCAACTTTGATTTGGTGAGTTAGATTGCCTTAGAACACAGGTCTCATTTTGGAGGTACAACTGTTAGGTTAAGGAAGGGCCTTGCACAAGGGCTAGTGGTCTGTTATGCTGGTGTATAAACAGTTGCTTGGTGGGTGTGAGGTGGTGCCTTTGGCAGGTTTTTCAGCTGGGGGTCAAACAAGGAAAATTAGGATTTGGTATTTGGTTTGAGTCTGTTTTTCTTTTAGAGTTCTCTTTTCTTCATCTTGACTGTTGAAAACTTTAAAGCCAATATCTATGAGCTCCTTCAGTGGTGTTTGGGGTCCATTTTCTGAGTTTGACAGGTTTTTGTGGATGTCTGGATAAGACTGGGAGATAAAATGGAGGTGTAGAAGAATAACACCTTGAGGGGAGTTAGGGCTGGTGTTCGTGTATGTAAGGGTAGCCTATGAAAGGCAGCTCATAAAGAAGGTTGAATTTTTATTTGCCCCCAGGAGCTTCTCTGAAACATTCATAGCTGACTTGCTTATTTTTATTTTCAATTTCTGTCAGGAGATAAGTGATCATATGATCTCCATCTGTCCTATCAGAGTTGCCAAGTTGAAATATCCACTTGGGGTCTTGAGAATTTGCCCTGGGGGGCACTTGAGCTGCCCAGGTATACATGTTAGGGTCTTGACAATGGAGCTCACCAGTGTGGCTTTTAGCCATACAACAAATGTGCTCCCTTTCTTCATCAGCCAAGGTAGACCAGAGGATAAGGTAAATATCTTCTCACATCAAGTTGTACATTTGAGTGAGTAGGAGAAATTTATTTCTGAATGTATCAGGATTTTTTGAAGAGCACGTTCTTTGTTTGAAATGTTCTAGATCAATAATTGACACAGAAACATGAATGCAAATAAGTCCCTCAATGCCTGCCACCTGAGAAAGACACAGAGTGGGATGAGAAGTGGTTGGGGAAAGGTAGTGGGTGAGACAAGTGTGACAGTATGTCTGATGGGGAGAAGAGGGAAAGTTTGCTGAGGGTTTTAGGCTGGGGTAGCTGGTTGGGCTGCCAAGTGTTGGAGAAGACGAGGAGCACTTAAAGGTGGAAGGGGCTGCTGGTTGGAAGGTTGTGAGTTGTTTTGAAGTTGTTGAGGAAGTGGGAGGTGATAGGACAATGGATCACCAAAGAAACTGAATTCCTTAGTAGAAGAGTGTAGAGGAATAAAGGCAGTATCTTTTTGTATCAGGAATGGGGACAAAAGTTTTTGTAGGGTAGAAGATTTTTTTAATTCAGTGATAAAAATTGGGAGAGAAGAAAAGTTAAGATAGAAGAAAAGTTGCTCATGGAGGGTAAAAAAGGCTTGGGTATAACACACCTCTAACAATTTGCCATTTCTCTGGAGGAAGTTATCAAAGTCTTGGAAAATTTGGATATTGAAAGTACCATCAGGGGAGCAACATGATCATTATCGAGTGTGTACTGGGGCCACATAAAAGTAAAGTAAAAGATCAATTTTTTGGTGTAATGTCTCCTTTTGGTCACACTTTGGAAAGATTACACAAAAGACAGAAGAGGGGGTGGATCTCTTGACATTTTTAAGGGAGAACTGCCTTTCACTGGAGGATGAAAAATGTACCCAGTGTTGGGAAACAGTTCACTAGATGTCTCTCTGTGATTGGCCAACTGACTAGGCTCCATAGCTTGCTGGAGTTATAAGAGATTGTCCTGCATACTGAGAGGAAGCTCTACATGGTTAAAGTGTAGATGGTCTCCTTTCTGTGGTGTTCTCAGATACAGAATGGGGAGGAAAGTGAAAGCATTAGGAAGGCAAAAGAAGGATAGAAGATCGGCTTTCTATGGGTGATGAGAGAAAGTCCATTTAGCCAGAATTTGACCTTCTCAGGAGTGATCGATTAGTGGGTGGTGATAAACGTCTGTTCTGAGGTCTGGCAGCTTATGGCCTGCTGACAAGTCCTCTGTGACCTACTGATGTGACTTAAGTAAAATGAAACCTATTGCTCCAAAATGCTAGTTGGGTTTATTCCAACTGTTAGTTTATCTGTCCAAGGTTTATCAGCCAAATTCTTGGGACTGATGATAATAGGGATTATTTTGTTCAGTGTGTATCATATTTCATTTGTGCTAGATGAATCAATTCTTGAGTTTTGCTGTACAACATAGTGCCTATAATTATCAGTATGGTCTAATGTACATGACAGGTTTTTAGAGCATAGATCTCATGTGGTTTAAATCTAAAATGTCCTCTATCATTCTCATTTGTGTGAAAAGTGATTGGATTATGGGGGTGCTATACTTGTCAGTGGATTCAGACATTGAGTTCATAGCTGAATGTGCTGATAAGAGGTGGAGTCTAGGGCTGAGGATTTAGCTCTCTGGTTTCCAGCACCTGTCTTCAAGCTCAAGGACCCGGGTTCGATCTCCAATAACCACACACCATACTGGGTGTGGAGACTCATGCTCAGCAGCGATCAGCACTACATACCACAGTGCCGGGCGTGGTGGCTCACGCCTGTCATCCCAGCGCTTGAAAGGCAGAGGCAGGAGGATTGCTGTGATGTGAGTTTGAGGCTGAGCTCAGGGCCAGCCTGAACTATAAAGCGAGACCTTGTCTCAAAAACAAAACAAACGAACAAAAAGAGGTGGGGTCTTGTCTGAGTGGTTGACAGGGGTCTTGGCCCAGTGAGGTGTATTCTTGTTTCTGGCTTTTCCTTTGTTTTTTTTTCTCTGCTTTCTTCATCCCATGGGATGATCAGCCATCTACCATTCCTTTCTACTATGCTTTCCCTGCCTTGAATCCAGCTGACCCTAAAACAGGCCTTTCCTTCTCTAAATTGTGAATGTGGGGTATTTTGTTCCAGCAACAAGGAAGTAGCTATGACACAGGTTAACTCGTTTTTAACTACTCAAACAAAAATAAAACAAAGTGATTCAAGATAGACTAAGAATATTCCTCAGGGGTGCAGATATGACGAATGTGGAGAAAGACCAGGTTTTAATCTTTAACATTGAAAATAATGGATGCAAGGAAACTTGGGACATGTTCACTATTTCTAGTATCTTATTGTAATAATGGTATCTCTGCTGTTTGCCAGTGTTTCTATTTTGTATAATATACACATTAAATATTTCAGTGTTTTGTATATCAATTATGTATCAGTAAAGCTACTGAATTATTTCCCTTCAGTTTTTTTCTATTCACTCTTTGTTATGCCATCTTGTACTTTCCTTTCATACGTTGCTATCAGATATTTGTGTCCTACCTTATGTCTCTCTTGTCAATTGATAAATTCAAATAAATTAACAAGTCAATTGATAACTTTAATAGGAGTATAGTGGACATGACATCACATGCTATTTGACCTAGACAGAGCTATATTATGTTAAGGTAGAGCACTAATTTTGTAAATGTAGTTATGTAAGCATCAATGTTACCTTAAAATCTTCTAGAAAACTGAGGTATTGTACTCTACTGTACACACAGAATCACATTTTCTGGTGATAAAGGCTGGCTATGTTTTTTTCCTGATTTTAATTTTTAATAAATCAATCTGTATTTTATCAGGATTTTAATATTGCTGCAGTGAACTTTGAAAACTTTAGGGAGAGGGCATATAATTTCTATTTTGTAATTTCATGTATACTAATATATAAATATTATGAATAGTGATATGTTTATAAACTTCTCAGTGTCCTGACTATTACCACTTTGTAGGCAAGAACTTATTTGTGGCACTTACATGTTCATTCATAACATGAATGCAAGTAGAACTACTGCTTTTTCTCTTCTTCAATAAGTAAAGTAGCCTGCTGTCAGTGCATATGATTTCAGGATTTCTCAGAAGAGATGAACATATATTTACCATTTGTCATGTTTTCTCGTATTTTACTACTAGAAATTCATTTGCTAGTTTTTATGAAAACATTAAATAATATTCAAAGGGGTATACATTCAAATAGTATCATCAGTCCTCTGCTAAGATAGAACCAATGACAAGTATTGTTTCTAGAAGAATCTTGATCCCATCAATGTGTACCATAACTAGCAATGTTGCACTTACTCATTCATAGTGAGCCTGGAAACTCAAGCACAGTCATGATAAGAACATTATTTTTATAGTCCTCATTTGGCAATAACTATCATTATTATTGTTATTATTATTATTATTATTATTATTATTGCAATACTGGTAATTGAACCTTAGGCTTTCTCTCTGAGTGACAGGGCCTCCCTGGGTTGTCCAGGCTGACCTTGAATTTATGAACTTTCTGTCCCAAAATGCTCCCAACCCCCTATATACATATGCTTTCTTTTTTTAAAGATCATAATTTTTCTTTCCACTCATTACTTTACCCTACTCCTTTCCCTTAGAATATTTTCTGTTTCACAGTATTTATCATGATGACTGGTGGCTTCACTTTCTACTTGGCATGCTTGCCTCAGCCAGAAAGTCAACAGAACTCACCAAGAACTGAGCTAAGTTTATGAACTTTCTGTCCCACCATACACAGATACTTGTCAGTATTTTTGAAATTAAACCATGTAGTACCTTTTCAACCCTTTAATAGATTTAAAAATACACAATTTCTCAGAAATGTTTATGTTCCAACAATAAAATGACCATAAGAATTCCAGAGAATAAGAAGAGAGCATAGTACAAGTTTTCTATGGAATTAGAGTACCTCATTTTGTGGTGAGTTATTCCCAATTCATAGGTTTCTCTCAGCTTATAGATCATCAACCTAAGATAAAGTTAAAAAGAAACATTTAAAATTTTCCAGAGCTAAATGCAGCTGGCATGTCCTTTAGCCTTTAGATAAATATTTCCAGCAGACAAAAGCTATCATTTTAATGGTATAGATGTGCAGTATATAAGTAAACAGAGCATAGTATCTTTTTATCTTTCTCTCAAATACATCAATATTTACCACTTAAAATCACCAATGACTTTCAGTAATCTGCCCATCTCTAAATACAAATAAAATATTTATTTTGACTATTTGGGGCAGTTCATCACAGTAAGCCCTTTTGGAGACTTCTATCTGAATTATTTATGGGAGGCAAAAGGCTAAAAGAACTTTTTTTACTTCTAATCATAACACATAAGCTTCATCCAAACACAAGAATATGCCTGTGATAGTCATTCAGTTGGCTAGTTACTTTTGTAAGTGTGGGAAAATTCAAGACTCTGGATGTCTTTTGTTAGCCTAGCATGAAGGAATTTTAAACAAAATATTTGGCCTCAGATAGCAAAACAAGTGATGAAAACTAAATTTAAAATGTCATTAATTCACAATATTTAGCCCTTGTTTTCTTAATAAAAAGAACTACCTGATTCTAGGTGAAAGCATTCGTTTTCTTGGCCTTCTAGTGGGAGGGCTGGTTCAAGATATTTAAGTTGGGCCATTTGCCTTCTGGCTACCAGCTTGACAGATGTTGGAATATATTAACCCAGCAGTAGTAGCTGTGTTTTCACATCCTCCGCCTTGGGCGTGCTCATTTGCACAGTTCCATCACCTCAAAGTGTGCAAAGTCACTTTTCCTTTCATGAAGATGAGCTAAGGTCCCATTGTAGAGAAAGTTGATATGTTTTCTTTATAAATATTGTCTGTAGCTGAATTTAGACAGAGACTAAATTCTTCCAAGAGACAAGAATTTTATTCTCAAAAGTCTAGAGTCCTGCTCTGGGGTCCAATAAAGCCTAGATTCTGAGCCCTCTATCACACTTAAGTTCCTGGCTTCTGTTTCCCATTGATTGTAGCCATTTTTCACTGACTTGGTGCATTTGAAAATTCTTCAGGAAAAAACAAACAAAAGACCAAAAAAACAAAAAAACACCTTCAGTTGATGGTTACAGAAATCCATATAACAGCATCAGCTAACACATGACTTATAATGTTTGGTACACATGTAAAAGATACCTAGGTTTGAAAATTAGGTACATATTTGACTTCTATTTTATATATTCATACAATAATATCCTTAGGAATCCATGGCTTAACTTTTAAATATGTCGATAAATACACAATCCACCATCCCTTCCAGATGTGGTCTATAGGTTATAACTCTGGCTCATTCATTCTAGAAATATATTCTGATACTTGTAGAGACCATTCTAAGACATTTATTACTTTATTGGGAAGAATATCTATAGGGTTTCTCTATGATTTCTTTTGCTTGTCATGACTATGTGCAGGCTGATTACAAAAAAATAAAACAGATAAATAATATTTAGTTTGCAGTATCATTATTTGTTCTTTTTCACACTGAATTCTCTTTCGCTCCAGTTGTATCAAAATCCGCATACCTACTTCCAATGCTTCATTAGTGGTGATAACTTCACTTGAAGTCCTGATTTTTTAGGAGTACTTTTTGAAGGAAGAGATCATAAGCAATGACAGTATTGACAGAAGATAAGAAGGCAATTAGCCATTTTGTGCCTGTCCTCCTACTAACTTCATTGTTTCTAATATTTATGATTTGAGAAAGTTGGTCAAGGTGCTCCATTAAATCAAAGCAATGACACATGAGGTCCCTCTCATGCACTGAAAATCTTGCAGATTTCCATATTTCTGAGTGAATCTGATATAAGATTAAGTTTTTTAATGGAATTATTTATTGGTACATTTTATATACACACTATGATCACACTCAACATTGGGAATTTGTACCAGTATATGACATGAGGTAATTCTCATCTTTATCCATCCCCCTACCCACCTTACAACTCCTTACCCCCTATATACATATGCTTTCTTTTTTTAAGATCATAATTTTTCTTTCCACTCATTACTTTCCCCTACTCCTTTCCCTTAGAATATTTTCTTTTTCACAATATTTATCATGATGACTGGTGGCTTCACTTTCTACTTGGCATGCTTGCCTCAGCCAGAAACTCAACAGGAAAACTGCTTGAGACTGACACCAAGGACTGAGCTAATTATTATAAATGTTACCCAGCCCCCAATTAGAACCTGGGTATACCACCTGGCAGTCTCCTTTATTTCTGGAAAAAAATCAGAAAGCAAGAGAACAAATTCCTTTAACTTTTTGGCTAAAAAAGCTATTCATTAGTATTAGCTTGACCTGTTATTTCCAAAGCCCTATTAGCAAGTTAGATGGTGCAAGCCAGCAGGCAATTGAACTTATTAAAAAAAAATCACGTTCTGTCATGGACTCAAAACCGCTTGGGGATGTGAGATAGACTTGGAGGAAAGAAATTTCTCACTTTCTGAATCTGCAAAATGTCTCCAGCTCTTTCTGAGTCACCCTGGGAAGGGTAAAAGCTAATGGGCAAGTTGTTAGTTTCAGACAGCCACTCCTTTTTGAATGGTGGCAATAAAGGGTGATATGATCAACTTTTATCAAATAGCACCCTCTTTAATCTTTCCACCTACTTCAAGAGTGAGGTGATATTTTTAACACCTCTTATTCATTTCCTCCATATCTTTCTTAGTTATTATGATAAATACATTTGAATGAAGGTGTTGATGTAGACAGTGATGATGCATTTATATTCTTAGGTATATTTTTAATCTTTTTGATTACCCTTTCATGCCAAAACAAAGAAAAGTGTAAAAAATTAGATATTCGTAGTTAATGCATTAAGCAGTGGGAATGACAATATTTTAGAACAGGCTTTTCACTATCTTCTCCAACTACTTGAGTCAATTATTTAAGAGATTCCTACCTACCACACTTCACATGTCACCTTATACTTTTCTATCCCTATCAATCAGAAAGTATGAATTTAACTCGGTAAATTTCATTACCCAAAGCCTTAAAATTCAGAGTGAAGGAAGAGTTAATATGAAAACTGTTATAGACTTGTGCTCTTCACTCCTAGTTCTTTCCTTGCTATTTAAACAGAGACTTGACATTTCTAATTAGGAAGTTTTACATCAAGGCAAGTGAAATTTACCCCCAGCTGGGAAAACATGGCTTAGTAAGAGTTTGACATCAGCCTTCATTGATCTGAAGATTATCTCCAGTTTGAGACTGAAAAGCCTCTGGGAGATTGGGAAGGGGGAGACAAATGTGGGAAAGTGTGTGAAAATGTGTTCTTTGACTTCAGGGTTACGAGGATAAAGTCTGGCAAGCAGAGACTTGGGAACAAAAATCATTTCTTTTTCTCCCTCACTGTAGCCTTCTCCCTCCAGCATATCTTGTCAATACTTCAGAACCTAAGTTTGCTAAAGGAAAAGCAAAGAACTTGATTATAGCCATTGGGCAGATTTTTGCATTTCTTTAATTTTACAAACTAAATACTTTATTATTCTGTAATTATTCAGGGACTTCTTGAGAATAGTGGAGATGCAATAAACTGTTTGAGTGAAGGTTGGAAAAGCACTCAGAAACATAGGTGACCTTTACTTTAACAAAATAGCATAAACTGAGGAGCTTAAGGGCAAGAGAAATTCATTTCTCTCATTTCTGGAAGCTAGGAATTCCAAGATCAAGAGGCAAGCTGCTTATGTCTGGTAATGATCTACTTTATTTTTCCAAGATGATATCTTGAAAGCTCTATCTTTTGAAGGGATTGGATTCTGTATCTTTATGCAAAGGAAAGGATAAGATGTTAAAAGGGCCTAAATAGTTTCTTACAGCATTTTTACAAGGTTCCTAATCCTGCCTTTATGACTTGATCACATCCCAAAGGCCCCATTTCTTAATACCACCATACTGTTAATTAAGTTTTAACCTGGATTTTGAGGGATATATGAAAACCATAGCAGAGCTTGAGTTCTCTTCCCTTAGTAGTGCTGCTAAAGTGATCATCAACAGAAAGTCTACCTCCAAATTGTGATCTAAAAAGAACTCACCACTGTACTTTCTTTGTTTCTTCCTTTGTTAACTCTGACAAACCAAGATTGCCCAAGTAATTCTTTTTTTTTATCTTTATTGGTACATTATGAATACACATCATCATCACATTCAACATTGAGAGTTTGTACCAGAATATGACATGGCTTGATTCTAATTTTTCCCTTTTCCCACCGCCCTTCAACCCTCCACCCCCTATATACACAATTTTTGTTTTCTTTTTTCTTTATTATAACCACATTTACCATCATTATTTATCCTTACACTATCTTTCCTTTTAAATATTTTCTACTTCACAATATCAATTATACATACTGTGGCTCATGGACTTTATATCATGACATTTATGGCAACACTGAGTTCCTGTAGGTGGCTTACCTCTTAGGATGCTTCATGGAAGGATGAAGTTTACTTTCAGTGGAATATCCTCTTGGCTGAACAGAAAAATCTGTTTCTTAAATTCTCTGCTGGATGTATGCAGGGGATCTGTTGTGCAGAACCTGTGCTTCTCATTCCAGATGTATCTGGAGGATTCTCTAGCTTTCTTTGGTTCCATCTTCTCTATTTATGGCCCTGCTAGCACTGTGGAAGGTGACATGAATGATTAGTTTTTGTTGAGTGAGCTCTATTTCATGTTTGTTTTAAGTGAGCTAAATAGTTCCTTGACTGCTAGAAGTTATCAAGTCTTTCAATGGACTTACCTTTGAACTGTCCTGAGGAGTCTTGTCAGGCACTTTGCTCAGGGATCCACATGGTCTCAAAGAGACCTTGATGGCAACTTGAAACAACAGTTGTGAGAACTACAACTCCCTTTGCTTGTGACGAATTTTTACATGGTCTTAGGAGTTATTGTATTCCTTGGTCTCCTCTTTATAAAAATCTATCAACTTTTCATAAGGAAAATTACAAGATTACTATCAATGTATTTTTAATAAAATTTGGTATTCTTGTATACATCTATTTAAACTCATAAAATTTTTAAAAATTGTATAAGATTGATGACAAGAAGTTCTATGCTTAAATAGATAAACCATAGGAGAGTGGCTTCCTTTTGCAAGGTGCCTTATAAATATATTTTCAGATATAATATTCTTACTTTTGAGGAGTCTTACACAGAAGACAATAGGACTAAGAGAATGAGTTTAGGAGATATTTTTGGATATTTGACACCTTGAAAATTCCCTTAACCTTTTAAAATATATAGCTACTTGCATTTCTTATAGATAAGGCTACCTTGGACCTAAAGAAGAAAATCATCTGAGGGTAAAACAGGAGAGAGATGGGGTAGAAATAGATTGGGTGAATCAGGTCAGGAATCAAGCTGAAACAGTGGATAAGAAGAAAACAGAAAGACAGAAGTGCATAAAACTTATGGGTAAGAGTAATTTTATAACTTCTGAAGGCTCTAGTATTATAAGCCAGGTATGTAAACCACTCATATCTTTAATATGAGGAAAAAAAACTAAAAAGTCAAAATAACAGCTACTTTAATTTGTTAAACAATAAGTAATATAAAAAATGTAAGATGCAATATTAAATATTGTGATTGTAGGACAGAATAGAATTCAACTGAATAATTTTCTTACATATTTCTCTCATTCTTTTGTTTATGAGTTTCTATTATTATCTGTACAAAACTAAATTGTCATTTTGAAATAGCCTGTTTTAATCAAAACATTTTCTAAGCCTTGGAGTCACAACAAAGCACCAATTTGCAATAAACAAACCAAAAATAATAAGTAAGGAATCAAAGCTCTTTACTAAAATAGTTCAGTTAACCACCACAGAAGACTCTAACACAGGGAGAAAGTAACTACAACTAGAAAACAAGTTACATGACAATTGCATTAAGACCTCATCTCCTAATGATTACCTTAGATGTAAGTGGAATAAATTCTCCAATGCAAAGACATAGATAGAATCAAAGGATTAAAAAGATTCAAGAATGTGTTGCTTACAGAAATGTCATTTTACTTCTCAGGAATTATATTTACTAAAAGTGAAGGTATGATATAACCCATTCCATAAATGGAAGTCCAAAGAAATTAGGGGTACCAAAATAAACTTTAAGTAATTAGGAGTAAAATGAAATGAGGAATACTGCTTCATAGTGGCAAAGTTTTCATTTAAGCAATAAAATAACAATTCTAAACATATAAACACAAAATTAGAACATGCAAATATTAATAGATTTAAAGTGAGGGGTGGACTCCATTATTCTAGTGTCTGGAGATTAGCCCATAATTTTCAGCAATGGACAGATAATGCAGATCCAAAGTTAGAAAAAACTTTGGCGTAGTCAAATTGAACACAAGACCAAATAGCAGTATAAGATATGTATAGGGCATTTTGTTCAATCGCTATGGGGTACAAATTTTTCATCAATACACAAAGCATTCTTTTAATATATGTCTTATATATTAAGCTGCAAGACAAGACTTACAAACTTTCACAAATTAATTTGATTTGAGTATCTTTTCTGATGGCAGTGCTGCAAATGTAAAAACTATTAACAAGAAAGCATTGGGTCTTTACCAGCTGTTTCTCAGACAAAAGGCTACTGTCAAGAATACATAAGGAGCTTTAAAAAATCAGCCCACCCAAATTTAAACACCCAGTTCAAAAATGGGCATCTGAAATGAACAGATACTTTTCAGAAGAAGAAGTAAGAACAGCTAAGAAGTATATGAAGAAATGTTCCACATCACTGGTCATTCATGGGATGCAGATCAAAACAACACTGAGATTTTATCTCATTTCACAAGGAATGGCTGCTATTTCAGAATTAGCCAGCAGCAAATGTTGGTGAGGCTTCAGAGAAAAAGGAACCTTTCTCCACTGTTGGAAGGAGTGTAGACTCATATAACCCCTGTGGAAATCAGTGTGGAGATTCCTGAGAAAACTAGGATTGGAGGTCTCACTTGACTTGGCCATTCTTCTGTTCGGTATTTACACAAAAGAATTAAAAGATTCATATCATAACGCCATGTGGGTACACATGTTTATAGCAGCTAAGTTTGTGATAGCTAAATCTTGGAAACAACCAAAATGTCCATCACCTGGAGACTGGAAAATGATGTGGTTCTTTTATAGAATGGAGTATTATTCTCCCATTAAAAATGATAAGATGGAGCCATTCATACTCAAATGGATGCACCTTCAGGACCTCCTCATAAGTGAAATAAATAGGTCACAGATTTGTAAATATCGTATCTTTTCTCTGGTATCAGAAAATGAAGATGTAAATGAGTTCTAGTATGTATAGTTGATATAATGAAATAGAAAATATTTAAAAGGAAAGAGCATGTAGGGGTAAATAATGAGAGGGAAAAGAATGTGACAGTAATAAAGAAAAATGGAAGCAAAGCTTATGTATATAAGGAGTGGGGGGTTGTAGGGTGGATGGAGGAATGGGAAAAAATAAGACTTAATTGGTGCCATATACTGGTACAACCTCTCCATGTTGAATGCAATGATGATGTGTATATATAATGTGCCAGTAATGATTTAAAAAAAGAAATCATTGGCAACCATATAGATAAACAGAAATGCAGGAATAAATTATTAGGAACAGGGAAATCAAAGGCAAGACCAGGGTGGCTGTTGATTCTGAAACTACCACATTCTGGTTATGCAGTACGTATTTGAGGAAGTTACGTCTTGTGAGACTATTGAATGCATTTACTGAGAAATGCTTGGCCCACTAAATTTCTTCTCACCCCAGAAACAAAGGCTAAGTTCTGATTGGCCCAGATTGTACCAATCAATAAAAGTTATTTTTAGATGCCAAGTTTCCCTTATAAGTATGAGTGCACCCCCAAGAAACCCACTAGACGACTCACTCAAGCTTCACCACTACCACAGCCTGCTCTGGTGTTAAAATAGCTTTTTTCTGTATTTATCACACCATAAACGTTCACTTTGAATCACTTTAATTGCAACTTTCTCATTTTCCACAAGAGGCTTTTGCTCTTAACCATTCTTCACTGGAGTAAGGGACCCTGTAAAGGCAGAAGGTCACCGTCTGGGGTCTGTGAACCACCGCAGAGACCCCTCTACAACAGAAAGTAAGTAACTAGCTTTCCATCAACTAATGAGTTAAGAAATCAGGATTGACATTTAAACAGTTTTTCAAGCAAATGAACAAAGAGACAATATATCAAAACCTATGGGAGACAGTAAAGATGGTACTGGTAGGGAAGTTTATAGGAGTCAATGTACAAGTCAAAAATGTAGAAAGATCTCAGATAAGCCATCGATAACAGCAAGTAAGGGAACCAGAACAAAAGAGATAAAAAAATTAGTAAGGGGAAATAAATAGTAAAGTTCAGAGAAGAAATTATTCTAAGAGAGACAACTAATACAGCAATACAAACGATTAATGAGACAATTACCTAATCCTTCAGAAGAATAAAGAAAATGAATAAACTATTGTCTAGATGAAGAAAGGGAGAGAGAAAATTTAAATAAAGCAATAAAAATGAAAAAGGAAACATTACAGATGACATTGTGCAAACACAAAGATCATTAGAAATTATGAACAATGAAATATGAGCAAATTTTATAACCTAGGAAAAAATGAACAAAAAACTAGACACATACACTTTATCAGGAAGAAGTCATGGAGAAATATGAAACTTAAATTGATTAACATGGAATAGGTTTGAACAATTAATAGAATAATTAATAGGTAGGAATTTTGACAAAACCAAATAAAGATGCAGCACAAAATCACAGATCAGCATCCTTGATAAACACAAATATAAAAGTCCTCAAAAAATACTGTAAAAAACAAATCCAGCTGTACATTAAAAAGATTATTCACTTTCCCCCCATTATCTACCCCTATACCCTCTTTCCTTTTAAATATTTTCTATTTGACAATATCAACTGTATATACTAGAACTCATTTATATCTTCATTTTCTGACACCAGAGAAAAGATATAATATTTATACATCTGTGACCTACTTATTTCACTTATGAGGATGTCCTGAAGGTGCATCCATTTGAGTATGAATGGATCAATCTTATCATTTTTAATGGGAGAATAATACTCCACTCTATAAAAGAACCACATCTTCTTTATCCAGTCTCCAAAGAATGTGATAGTAAGTAATAAACAAAACAGGAAATAAAGCTTATTTATATAGGGGGTGGGGGTTGCAGGGCAGGAGGGGGAAGGGGAAATATGAGAATCGAGTCATGTCATATTCTAGTACAAGCTCTCAATGTTAAATGCAATGATGATGTGTAATCAGAATGTACCTATAAATGGACCGGGGATATAGCTCAGTGATTCCTGCGCCTGTCTTGCAAGCGCAAGGGCCCGGGTTTGATCCCCGTAACCGCATAACAATACTAGATATGGAGACTCACGCCCAGCACCAACCAGTACCATATACCACAGTGCCGGGCGTGGTGGCTCACGCCTGTCATCCCAGCACTCAGGAGGCAGAGGCAGGAGGATTGCTGTGATGTGAATGTGAGGCTGAGCTCAGGGACAGCCTGAACTGCAAAGTCAGACCCTGTCTCAAACAAACAAACAAACAAACAAACAAAAAACCAGAATGTACCAATAAAGATTTGAGTTAAAAAAATAGATTATTCACTACAGTCAAGTGGGATGCATGGTAGGGAGCCATAGTAATCCAGCATGGTATTGACATACAAACTGGTCCATTGAATAGTGCAAGAGAATTGAGAGTTTAAACCAATTTTTCACAAAGGTACTAAGAACATGCATTGGAGAAAGAATAGTCCTAAAATGATGTTCGGAAATACAGATATCAACATAGAGCTCTATCGCTTTTTCATTTACAGCGATCAATTCAAAGTGGATGTAGGGCTTACGTATAAGACCTAAAACTATGAAACTAGTGGAAGAGAACATATGAAAATGCTTTGGATAATTTGGATGAGGATACTTTTGCTGAAACCTAAAAACAAAGAAAACAAAATCAAAAATAGACAAATAGGATTATACAAAACCAAAAGTTTTTAAACAACAAAGGAAATATTCAGTAAGGTTCAGAAACAACCTACATACAGGGATGAAAGCGAAAGACAGACTTGACTCAGCAGGAGGTTAGCCCTGCTTGTTTATCACGACTCCACCCTCAGCCAAAATCACACAACAAATTCACGACTGCCTCTCTGCATGCTTCAGCCAATCCGTCACCGACCCGATCTGTATGGTTATGGCCTCCCCATACAGAAATGGATATATCTTACAATAAAAGCGGAAGTGTTCTCTGAGAGCTTCCCGGAGTCTGGGTCATGACTCTGTGCACTCATCTTCCTGGCCCAAGTTTCCGTTATCCCCAAAAGCACAACACAGGAAGAAAATGTTTGCAATGTGTACATCTGGCAAATAGTTAATATTCATTGTATCTAAAATTCAATACCAGAAAATCAAATATTCAAATTTAGGTGCAATATTCAGTAGACTCAAATTACCATTTCTTCAAAGAAGATAAAAAATGATAAACAGATCCATGTAAAATTTTCATAAGTTTTTATTCAAGAAATACAATGTATGATGTTATATTACCTAAATGGCTTTTATGACAAAGATTGAAGTTGGGGCTGTTGTGGTGGTATGTACCTATATTCTCAGCACTCTGAGAGCCTGTAGCAGGAGGATCACAAGTTGGAACCCAGCTTGGGCAACATAGAGAGATCTGGTTCAAAAGGAAACATAAAAAAAGGGATACAGAATTAGCTTAGTGCAGAGGCCAGAGGTTTAATCTCCAGTATTACAAAGTAAAATACACAATATAAAATAAAGTTAAGAAGTGCTGATAAAGATATAGAGAAAATGAATTCTTGAACACTGTAAAGAATGTAAATCGATACAGCTATTATGAAAATAAAACATTATGGTACATCAAAAATTAAAAATAGAACCACTGTTGATGCAGCAGTGTGATTTGTGGGCAAGTGTTTAACCAGAGGGAGTGAAATCAGTATCAGTATGAAGACACATCTGCCCAGGTATGTTCATCTCAGTACTAGTCACCATAGCTAAAAATGAAAAGAAGTCTCCATCTACTGATGAATGAATAAAGAAAATGTGCTACACATTGCAATGCTACTGAGCTATGACAAAGGAAATTCTGTCATTTGTAACAATGTGAACTGAACATAATCTGTCTTCCTATTAATATGTACTTTGGTATTTTTGTAAATTAGAGATTTTTACAGTGTGTCCTATAGTCAGTGCTTAGCACATAGTGGGTATATAGTTAACATAAACAAATGAATGATTAGTTACAAACATTATACAAAAACATTAAGAATGTTCTTCTGTATGACAATACAGACTATATGTATCATGGAAATCAGTATGTTAAATGAAATATGCCATGCACAGAAAGATAGTGTGATCTCATTCCTATGTGAAAACTAGAGAGTTTGATCTAGAAATTGAAAGTAGAATGGCAACTACTCTCTACTAATAACAGAAGGTTATTGGAGTCTGGTGACAGTAGAGGAGAAATTGGGATGGGCAAAAGTTGATTTATTGGTACTGAGTCACAATTAGATAGGAGCTGGAAGCTTCAGAGTAGAACTGCATGGAAGGCTGACTACAGACAAGAGTGATGTGTTATACATTTCAAAATGGTGGACCAAAGAATTTTGAAAGTTCATAGTGTAAAGAAATAATAAATATTTTAGTAGAAAAAATTAATCTGATTATGCATTATTTACCTGTGTCAAAATATCACAAAGTACTCTGTAAACAAAAAAGTTTTATGGTTGTATATGTTATATTTAATTTCAAAAGGAATATATCCATCTTATTTATTTATAGGAGTCATTTTACTTACAAGTAACTATATCATGAAGACAAAGGCCCTATCTACCCAATATTCCTACGGCCTAGCTCTGGACTAATATTTGTCAAAGGCTGCATGTAAATCCTTGTAAGGGTGCTAGGGGGATCCTGTGGGTTGAGGTTGTATTTGGCAACTGTTTAAGAATAGGGTATCATGAGGATATCCTCATAAGTGAAATAAATAGGTCACAGATAGATACATATCGCATCTTTTCTCTGGTATGAGAAAATGAAGATGTAAATGAGTCCTAGCATTGTATGTTATATATTGTGAAATAGAAAATGCTCAATGTAAAATAAGGTGAAAGGGGACAAGGTTGAGATTGTAACAAAAAAGTAAGGAAACAAATTTTA
>PVIR01006240.1:37971-67330 GCA_004026965.1 Petromus typicus | reverse complement strand
TGCTCCTCCCACCTCTGTGTGGTGGGGCTCTTTTATGGCACAGCCATTGTCATGTATGTTGGACCCCAACGAGGGAACTCCAAGGAACAGGAAAAATATCTCTTGCTCTTTCACAGTCTTTTTAATCCTATGCTCAACCCGCTGATCTATAGTCTGAGAAACAAAGAGGTAAAAAATGGTCTGAGTAGGCTCTTGCTAAGGGAAAGAAATTCCCAAGTATCTTACTGAATAATCAGATCTTTAGTCTGAGAAGTCTGACTCAACACTTTCCAATGATATCTAAACACTCTTTAGAGGAAATGTTTTCCATTTCTTAAAATTGCTGTACAGCCTTCCCCAGAAAGCCCATTCTGGTCTCTCCTTCTAGTATTGTACCTTGGTTCTGTACAAGTAATAAAAACAATAGCAGAAAACTTTCTTTTCAAGGAACCTGGAGGACATAAAAATGTAAATGAAACAAATTTGCATATAGAGAAATATTTTTGAAACCATGCACTATAATTTTTAGGGGTTTTTTTTGAGACAGGGTCTCGCTTTTATAGTTCAGGCTGGCCCTGAGCTCAGCCTTGAACTCCCAGTAATCCTCCTACCTCTGCTTTCCATGTTCTGGGATTACAGGCTTGAGCCACCATGCCTGGCGCTGTGGTATACAGTACTGATTGCTGGTGGGCGTGAGTCTCCATGCCTGGCATTGCTATATGTGGTTACTGGGGATGGAACCCAGTAACCTTGCGCTTGCAAGACAAATGCCAGAACCACTGAGCTAAACCCTCGGCCCAAGAACTATAAAATTTGGGGAATTCCTAGAATTTCTCCGTACTTCCTACAGTACATATTGATAGCACTTCACATAAATTCATTAATAGTGTCATTGTGAAAAATATATGAACAATTTCATGTTCTCACTCTATTTTGTATATGTAGGTGCCAAAAAGTAGCACAGGTTGGACTTTCCTTATTCTGGGCCCCAGGCCTTCGTAAGTATCAAGATTGTCCAATAAAGCACAAGGTCAATTACTCCAGCTTGGTGTATTACATGGAAGAGACCTTCTCAGAGATTAATGTGTATTGCAGTGAGCTGGACTATGTTCTATGAAGACTCCTGGACAGAACACCTGGTGTGAGAGCCTGATAGGTACCTATATGGCTGGAAGATGGATCTTCTATGTAGAGCCACAAAGCGCACTGGGCTTTTAGAGAAACACAGAACACAAAGACATCGAGAATCCAGAGCTTTCTTAGCAAATATGGAGTTTTATTTTACATGAGACCAGAGCTTAGATAACTTCCTATGCGTGTGTGTATTTCCAGAGTGATCTATCTGCAAGAGAAGTGTTGCACTCTCAATTAATATGTTAAAGAAAAAATGATGTGTGAATAAGAACTGATTTCAGTTGTGCACCACCATGTGAATCTTGGGGGGTGAGCTGAGCAGCAAACTCACTGATGAAGGAAAGATAGATGATGCTATTGCTTACTCAGATCTGACCAACTGAGTACAGGAGAGTACAATATTTCACAGGATTTTATCTAAAAACATATTTTTTACTTAGACAATGGAATTCAGATTTCCTTTGCTTTGTATTCATAGTCACACTATTTCATGTGGTATTTACAGAGTAAGTGCCCATCCTGATTGATGGTAACAGACTTTAAAATATGGCAGCCATTCGATATCTGGTCCATTTGTAACTTCTAGTTCTAGATTTGTTCAGTCTTTGCAAAGTTACATCTGAGAGATATTAATAATTATAGACCACTCATAGTGATCACAGAGAAATTTCAAACACAGGAGAAGGTACTTAATTTGAAAATATAGTGATGTATACTCCTATGTCATACAGAGCAGAGTTCAGGGGTCTTTCAAAAGGAGTGCACCAAATTGCTGAGCCCTCAAGTTACGGGAGTACCACGGTGATGAGTGTGATCACAACACAACAGTGTAGAAGTTGTCTCCACGCCGCAAGAAGGTGAAGATATTAGGGGCTGGAACTACTGAAAATGGTGGGAATGAAGCTTTGTGGGTGAAAATCAGTTCTTGAACCAGGTGAAACTGACTCCTACAATATTCTTGAAATGTGAAATGGTCAATGCCATCAGTACCCAGTATGACTATTCTTTATTCTGTACTAGGGCATGTAGAAGAGTTTTCTACTATGTTAATGCACACACAAATCATCTGGAGAACTTGTGAAGATAATAGGCTCCATTTGGCAGATCTGAACGGTGTGGGCAGAAATTTAAATTGTTAATCATCTCTCATGTGCTGCTGTTGGCTGAGCCTCAGACTGCACTGAATACTGGGGCCTTGAGGAAGCACTGTTTAAACTGTGGTCCTTGGGAAAAATAGGATAATAAGGAAAGAAGATCCCACATATGGTCCTGTGGGACACATGGCTCTGATGTTTTCCTGTGAGATGCCTGTGTTTCCTCAACCTTCTTCATGAACTTTAATTGTGCTTCTGGCTCTGTTTGGTTGTTGTTGCTGCTGTTGTTGTTAGTGTGTTTGTTTCTGCTTCTTAGCTCTGTAACCTGCTGGGACCCAGGGAAAAGAGGAGTGTAAAGTATATTGAGCTTTGGTCCTGTGAGGACTGATGGGTTCTTGGAAACTGGAGTAAAACTAAAGGTAGCTTCTATAATCTTATGCTCACACAGATCCTCTTGCTTCACTTTTGACTCAGATATCTGAAGCTTTTCCCCAAACAGCAGCCAGTTGTCCAGGGGACACTAGATAGGTGTCTTTCCTATTCAACTTAGCTACCATTCTGCTTTTACATAGGGTCACATCATCAGGTGAAATATTCAGTCCCACAAGACTGCCCATTTCAGGTGACACTCTCAGTCCTGGGTGATGATTTGTGATCTATGCTTCCAGTAGAATTCTGGATTCCCACTTCAGATCCATGGCAGCGCTAGAAGACACTCACGTTCTTTCTGCTCACATCCTTGTGATAAAAACATGGCCCAGATCAATGCAAGAGGACTTGGAGTTGCACGGAGGGGCCACACAGTGTAGGCAAGAGAAGTCCACATCTCTGCAGGCTCCATGTATCAGAGACAGTAACTCTAGCAGCTGAAACGGGTCAGCCCTAACACACACTTCCACACAGGCTGCCCCTGTTTCTAAGGATTCTAATTGAACACCTGCATGTTTAAGTTATACTTAGTCAGGACCTACAATTTAGAACACTATCCTTTCACCCCCCCCACCTTTAAATTCCTCCCATGCCATGTTGAAGATATATTCTCCACTGTCTATTCCCCCAGTGTGAGCAGCTACTCTTTAAAAAAAACATCTCTCTGATGACAATGTATTCTGAGCAGTGGTTGCACCCATTCATTTCAGGTTTTTATCTGTGCCCTTTTCAAGTCATAAAACAAATTCTACAAAAGCTTAACATATAAACGTTGTAAAGGTATCATAAGATAAATGCCCTTGTCTCTCCTTTAGGAGTTCTCTACGTGATGAATTCTTTCACGTAATTTTCTTTTTTACTGTTTTTTAACTTTGTAAGATATTTTTATTAGTACATGTTTGCAGGACATGCAGCTTGCAGTTGTGTTGGGGAGCGAGGCCATGTACACACTATAGCTAGCTTCTTTTCTTTCTTTCCTTTCCCTCCTTCCCTCCTCCTCAAATTCCCCTATCCTCCTTAGCATTTCTGCTGAAATACTAATGTAATACTAATATTCATACTAATACTGATACTAACACCAACACTAGTAATACTAATTACTAGTCATTTCTCATGTCATGGCACACATTGTCTAGGTTGGCTGAGGCTATTGGGCTCCTGGACATGACCTGTCCTTGCTCTTTATACCCCCTTCCCTGCCTGCTTACTTCTCTTCCTTATGCCCTTGGACCAATCCCCTCATGCAAGAGAACCGTCTTGTTGTTCTCTTCCATCGTCCTTTATTATTCTCTTCATCTTCTTCTATTTTTTCCTCACAGAGATGAGAGACGCTTCACAATATTTAAGCTTGTGCCTCTGACTAGTTTCACGCGAGCTTATAGTTCCAGCTGTATCCATTTACTATCAAATGCCTCCAGTTTGTCATTCTTTACAGCTGTTCACTCTGTAGTTCTTGATCAGTCCTTGTAATGCTGGAATCTCCATGTACTTGTAACAGAATGTAGACATTTTCAAGGTACATCTACTGATCTTTATGCTCTTAAAAAGCTTTCCTTCATTTCAGTTTGTGTGATAGTCCGGAGTATTCACTTCATTATCCTCAGAATTTTCCTTTTGCACCTCCAATTGCACGGTTATAACAGTAAGACTTGATTATGAGGAGTAGGTCCACCTGCTTCCCAAAGGCAGTTTCCTGCCTTCCTGATTTCCATGTGCTGCCATACAAAGGTAACATGTGAGTACGTGTTCATTCAATATACACCTGATGCGTCTCTGTTATCTTGCTGCTCATACACTAATGTTCTTGTTTCACTCCAATAGTTTTGACAATCTGACCCTGACTCAGCTTCAGCTAGAACAGAAAGCACATCATTTGAGTTCATGCATTTCCTAAATTTTAGTGTCTCTGCTATCATCATGGTTCATATTTACCATGTATGGGTTCAAGCTCTGCATTTAATACTAAAATGAATTTTTGCCCCTGATACAGATGTGGTAAGGAAAACGATGAATACTGTAATTATAATTTTTCCCTGGATTCCACAGGAGATCTATGTGAATTATTTACAGTTCATTTGAGTCCAAAGACAAATGTGTATTTACAAACTGTCTTCTCTACACCAGAGTTTTCAGATGACCAGGGGCACTTTGGTGTGTTTGCCCCAAAATAAATGTATTTCTTTCCAAGATGGACCCAGTCAGTCAGAGAATGATAAGTGTGTCCTTTAAAGGTGGCTAAGTTGTGAGATTTTTCCTTATGTCTATGCTAAAACCTGAGTGTGTCAGGATGATATTATAAGAGAGCTGTTAGTGTATGAATTGCACATTGTGTTGATCTGAGATTCCTTGCCCTTTGAGGTACAGTGTAGCAAAGGAATAAAAATAAAAATGAGAATATCTTTGGAGTGAGATTCCTTATCCCAGAGTAAGAGAGAGAAGTTTCAAGAGGAAGCTCCTGTCTTTCCAGGACAGGAGAGTTTGGGAATCCATCAAGCCCCCACTTCAGAACAGAGATGAAAGGATCTTTCCACACATGACCCTCACTGGGGGTTTGGGCCTGGAAAACCTTCCCTCAGGCTGGTCTAAATGGCTCCTGATGGGACACCTTGGTCAATGCTTGACTTCCCAGTCTACCTCATAGCTCCCAAGCAGCTCTCCACAGCATCTACACACCTTGGTATGTTACTGCAATCACATCCTTTTCAGGGTCCTACTTCACAACTGTGTTGCAGCAGGGGCCCAGAGGAGACTACGGAGAAGATGAGCTGCACAAGGATATCACATTGTCATTCGTGGTTACACTGGTCCAGCTTCCAGGAGATTCCCCTGCTCCCTGTGGAGACCGGGAGGAAGGCAGTGAGTTCTGGGACTCATGAGAGGCCAGTGTTGCCAAGTGTCTGGGGACCGGAAGGAGACCGCTCATCTCAGGTGTGCTGTGAGCTGCCTGTGCTCCCTAACAGGGTCCTACTGGGATGAAGACAGAAATAGAAAAAGGAAATCGCTCTGTCTGCTCCTCCTAGCAGAGTCAGGTGCGGACAGTGTCCTGGGGGCCAGTCACCTCAGTGAGCCCTCCAGGGCTGCCAACTAGCTTGAGCCCTAGAGAATTGAACCTCCTCCTCGGAGCATTTGCTGCATCTCAGTTGGAGACAGAAGCCGAGTCCTGCAGCTCCCACTGAGCTCTGAGACCACAGGACACTGCTCCAACCTCCGGGTGCTTTCACTGCTGAGACCTTCAGACCAGCGGCAGTCACTGACCAGGTGCCTTGTTTTACTTCTCTGTGAACTCCTTAGACCTATCACAGCATATATCTGTTGTTTATGCTTGAAGAATGGGTAAAAAAATACATTCTTCTCTAAATATGTGCTGAATATTTTCCTGATATGAGTATAATTTGGAGAAAAGTCAATGAAAACTTTAAAAAATATATTTGTACTAATAAAGTAAGTATGTACATCATTCCTTAGTACATGTGAAAGTTGCTTCCAGAACCCCTTGGACATACACAAATCTATCAATGCTCAAGTCCCTTATATAAAAAATTATAATACTTTTTATAGGCTATATATATTTTAAATCATTAATAAATTACTAAGACCTAATAAAATATGTGTGTCACATAGTTAAACTGCTGTCGAGGGAATTAGGAGACAAATCTGTTCTTGTTCAGTGCAGAAACAATTTTGTCTGAGTATCTTCTACTTTAGGGGGCTATCATAGTCAAACTTGGGGCCTTATGCTTGTGAGGAAGGAGCTGGAACCACTGAGCTAAACCCCTGGCCCTTGTCTGAATATCTTTCTCAATGTGTCAAATTTGCAAACGTGGAACCTGCAAGACCAGGCGGCTGGTTGTATACAGTTAGTTCAAGTCTGTTTTATGTAGTGGAAAAGTAGCTACAAGATAGCAATGAATTTATGCCCTGGATGCTAGATAAAGAAAGAGAAATATAAAAGGCCCAATGGTGCACACCTAGAGTCCCAGCTCCTTGGCAGGGTCAGGCAAGGAGACTGAAAGGTTTAGGCCAGTTAGGGCAACCGAGCAAGACTCTGTCTTAAACCAAAAGGGACTGGAGGTGCAGCTCAGTGACAGAGGACCCCTAGGTTATTTCCTCAGTACTATACATGACAGTGACAAAATTAAAAAGAAGACACTGTTGACAAAAATCACCTTGATTGCATTTTTATAAAGACTCCTAAACTAGGCACTAGAAGATGAGGGGACAGGGACTGGTCGTTATAACTGACTGGGGTTACTGTGACATGGGAGGCCACACTGGCCCTTACTGTACTTTTTTTAACCTTCTAAGAGGCAGTTAAAGATTGTGATTTCTGATCCTGGTTATCAAGCACTCACGAGGACCAGTAATCCAGTCATTTATAATATGCATTACTGAGCTGGGGATGTAGCTCTATGGGGATGTTGTTGGCTTGGAAATTGCAAGCTCCTAAATTCAATCCCTGGTTCCATGCAAATTAAAGAAAATGTTAATCTGGTTGGTTTTACACCACCCCTTATGAAATGAGCACTATCACTTTTCTCCTTAAAAAATAAGACACCTGGTCTGGGGATTTAACTCAGTGATTCTGGCACCTGCCTTGCAAGTGCAAGGGCCCAGGTTTGATCCTCGATAACCACATACAACAATGCTGGATATGGAGACTCACGCCCACCTGCAATCTGTACTACATGCCACAGTATGGGCATGGTGGCTCATGCCTGTCATCCCAGCACTTGGGAGGCAGAGGCAGGGCAATTGCTATGAGTTAAAATGGAGCTCAGGACCAGCCTGAACTACAAAGTGAGACTGTCTTTAAAAAAAAAAAACATGCCTTCTAAGGCCTGGAGAGTCTAAGTAATATCCTTAAAGTCATGAAACTAATAGAAGAGCATCTGAACAACAAGTCTACATATGCTCTTTGATTGCTACTCTGTGGTGTCTTCCAGTGTTCTCTTTGTCTGACAGTGTGGCACATGGAGATGCCAGAGCTATTCATGTTTCTTTCTTTCTTTCTTCTTTTTTTTTGAGACAGGGTCTTGCTTTTATAGTTCAGGCTGGCCCTGAGCTCAGCCTTGAACTCACAGTAACCCTCCTGCCTCTGCTTCCTAAATGCTGGGATTACAGGTGGGAGCCACCACACCCAGCATTGTGATTTATGGTTCTGATTGCTGGTGGGTGTGAGTCTCTACACCAGAGACTGTATGCGGTTACCAGGGATGAACCTGAGTCCTTACACTTGCAAGGCAGGCGCTGGAACCACTGAGCTAAATCCCCTCCCCCATGTTTCATTTTCTTAGGTTGACTCCTACTGATACCTAACCAGTCAGTCAGTATTTTTTCAACACCTACCATGTTCTAGTCATAAAGTATGTCAAATATATTAAAATTTTATCGTGTACTAGACCAAAAAAAATTTCTTCAATATAACAGTATATCGTAAACACAAATTCTCAAAAACAATAATTCTGAGTCACAGTTATACTGTCTTGTTTGGCTGTTGTAAAATCAAGAGAGAAAATATTGATAGTCCAGATAATTTGGCAGATATAACTGTTACCAATTATAAGATGGTGTTTTCTAAGGTTTCTTACAGGACACTTAAGCAGAACACAGACTTCCTATATAATCAGAATCTTCTAGGAAACCACTCAAATATTGGAACCCTTAGAAAATCTCTGAAAACACTGGGGGGTAAATATCGAAGAGTCAGGAAGGAGAGATTTTGAGAATGCTAAATTCTGAGGAAGACATAGGAAAGGTGGAAATATAGTAAAGACATCAGAAAGGAGTTTCACAAAAAGAGGATTAATCCAGACAAAGATAATAACCTCATGACGATGATCCCCAAACAGTGAGAAGAGACCCCATCATCAGGAGAAACAGAGGTTGGTTTAACTGACATCCTTAATCATCAAAAATATTTCTTATCACTTGGAAGAAAATGACTTAATACTTCAATTGAACTAGAGATTTAAAAAATAACTCTCATTTTAGGAATGCTACATAACTCATGTCCAAAGCAGTAAAAAAGAATTTGTCAGTGCAACAAATCTTAAATTTTACCTATTGAAATATAGGCCCCATCAAGTACTGACAGGTTTCTTCAGGTGTAAAGAAGTGATTTCAGTCTTAGATATGTACTTTGAAACCATGGAAATGTCACAAAATGTATCAGTAATCAAATACTTTGGTAAATTTTTAAATAGCTAAGTTGTGTATGTGTATAAAATGTATTACTTCAAGCAAAAGAAAAAATGCCTGAATGTTATATCAGGATATGGGTTGCACATTTATGTTTTAGTTTCTCTTTTTCATTTCTGTTACTATTTGGGCCAATGTAATGCATTAGAATACAGCTCAGACTCTTTAGGACTCTTGTACAATGAAATTAAAATATAGGATAAAATAGGAGAAAATGAAAGTTTGAGCATTTTTTGAAATTCCACAGTGATTCTTATCTAATGTGAAAAGGTCTGTTGCTTTTTCCTTGGGAGAAATGTCATTATTCGGTATAAGTAGAAGTTAGCAAGATTTTAATAAGCCACTAATTCTAGATTCAATGTTTTAAAAATTAATATTTAAGCATTTCTTTGCTTGTTTGCATTTATCTTTTCATTTGTACAGATGCTCACAGCTAAGAGTTTGCCTTAAATCTCAGAAGACTTGGGAATTGGACTTTGGGGCAATGGTGAAATTGTTAGGATTGCAGCAATTCTTGGAGATGAACTAAATGCTTTTTGCATAAAAGGATGTGCATATGTCTTTGGGGGACCAGGGCTAGAGTGTTCAGGTGTCCAGGTGTCCCCCACGAGGCTTCATGTGCTTTTTCAGGGTGGCTGAATCTAAAATGTGTTATAGATTCATGGTACAATGTTAGGAATACAGATGCTAGGATTACCAAATCAGTTCACTCACTGGTTTGGCATGGCCCTAACCTGGTTGCCTGGAGATAGTGTAAGGGACAGAAAGAGGCTACCCTGCTCCCTTGCATGCTTGCTTTGCTACCTCTGCCCACCATGAACTGTTTTTCCTCTACAGTATTTGTCCGCTGTGTCTCCCTGCCTTTGAGCCAGCCAGTTAGGAACCAAAAACTCTATAAAATGTGAGCTAAATGAAACTTTCCTCCCTTAACATCTAGGTGCTGGGTATTTTGTCTGAGCAATAAGAAAAGTAAATAAGACAAAGACTCATTTTCAAATTTACCTTTTAAAAATGACTAACTTCATAAAATAATACAAAATAATATTTAGATGCTTCTGAAAGATCCTATCCAAAAATACCCATTTCATCTTTTTCACAGTGAAATGAGGGCATCAAATCTCTGTCACAGAGTTCATCGTCTTGGAATTCCCTCTTGACCTGAGGATCCAGATGCACTTCTTTGGCCTCCTCACCTTGCTGGAAAACAAGGCCATTCTGGACGGTGGGTACTAGAGACCCGTGTACTTCCTCCTCACACATCTGAACATCATGGACATCACCTATGACTGAAATATGGCGCCTAGATGCTGGCGAAGCGGGTCAGCCAGGGCGGGTCAGCCAGGGAGAACTCCAGACAGGCTTTCTCCATCTGCTCCTCCCAGCATGGTCAGGCTCTGCTTTGGAAGGACATCCTTCCCTAGTGCCGCCATCTCTGTTTAACAGCCATCTTGACCCCATGCTGAACCTCTTGATCTACAATCGGAGGGAGGCAGACATCAAAAGTGTCTTAAACAAGTGCTGTGCAAAAAACGTTATTCCCATGGGGAACACTGGAGTCATCAGCCTCAGTGTTCTGCAATCCTGGATAGAAAATGTAGCCTGAGTTCTCTCTTCTCTTTACCTCAGACTGAATGATCCATGAGAGTCTACAAAGCATTCTGATTTCCTCCTCACAAAGCATCTAGGTTTTGCTGGATTCTTTCTTTTTAAATTTATAAACATAGATTATTTCCCAGTTAGTTGCATATTAAGTTGACAATTTCTGAGGGTAGAAATTCATTTCACACATTGAATCATTGTGCCTAATCTCCTGCTCAGGCTAAGGGGCAATGGCTATTATCAATTCAAGCCTATCATCTATTGACAGTATCTGTGTTCAGAGTGAATCCATGCAGATTCATCAGTCTGTTGTAAGGAATTCTGCAACTAAACACCCCAGTTCTCTCAGCCCTAGAGTCTAAGCGGCCACTTCTTTCTAAGCTCTTAGCTTCTCTGTGATTGGCTGAATTAATACACATTCCCCACTGTGGGTGATGTTAGTGAAGTCGACAACTCAGCTTCCAAGGGCAATGTGTGATGGTTAATCATGGCTTCCAACTTGGCTGGATTAAAGGATCCTGTTGGCAAAGCACACTTTGAGGTCTGTCAAAGGGTGTTTTCAGAGAAGATTGCTGCATAGGTCAGGGAGGACATCATGCCTGTCCAACAGGTTGGAGCCAGATGCAGCAACAACAATGGCAGAAGAAACAGCTCACTTGCTCTAACCTGCACTTGACCTTTCTCGAGAAAATGTGTTTTTCTGCTCTTTCATCTGTGGAATCAGCTGAAAGTTCTTCACCCTTTGAAAGTGGTCTTGCACCAGGGCCTCTCTTCCAGAGTTGTCACCTTTGGCTTCCTGCTAAGGCTGCATCTTTCTCTTCAGTCTTGTCCTGAGGCTTCTGGATTCATGACCTGGGTAGCTGCCAGTTTCTCCACCTCTCCAGTCTGCAGGTGGCCTACTCAGCCTCTGATTTTGTGAGCTTATTGAAGAAAATTCTTTATAATTATAAGCATTTTCCTGTTTGTTTTTCTGGAGAACCCTGACTGATACATTAGATGTACAATGGAAAGACACAAGAGGAGACAACTGAATGGAAAAGGGTATTTTAATAATAATCTTATTCATTAGCCCTATGAAATACTTACTCTGTGCCATCCATTGCATGTTGACAGGTGCTTTGTAAAGAGAATCTCATTTATCATCATAGCAAACCTATTTCTTTTCTTTTCTTTTTTGAGACAGGGTCTCGCTTTGTGGTTCAGGCTGGCTCCAAGCTCAGCCTCAAACTCACATCACAGCAATCCTCCTGCCTCTGCCTCCCAAGTGCTGGGATTATAGGCATGAGTCACCACACCCAGCACTGTGGTACGTGGTACTGATTGCTGCTGGTAATGAGTCCCCATACCCAGTATGGTATGTGGTTACCAGGGATCAAACCCTGGCCTTTGCGCTTGCAAGACAGGCGCCAGAACCACTGAGCTATATCCCCGCCCCAAACCTATTTCTTTTCATAGCTAATGTATTTTTGCTATCATCTCAGTTTCATAATGCAAGTATTAAGCAAATGGTAAATGTCAGGCTTCTACCCAGTGTCACTCTCAAGCCAAAATGAACCAGCACATTTTTGTCAACATTAAGTGTCCTTTAAGCATTATCTCAGTGTAGGTCATATCAGTTGAGTATGGGTGGGTTTTTTTTTTTTTTATGATGAATATGTGGCGGGCTGAGGTCAGAGCAATCTAAAACTATGTGGGATCCTCCCCTCCCAGTCTATGAGTCCTGTGCAGGTAGTTACAATGCAGATCTGGAGTCTCATAGGAAAACAGAGGGCAGGACTAGGGGCTGCTCTTGCTGATATTGCAAGTTCAGTTTAAAATTGAAAATGACACTAAGACTCAGAACCAAGACACTTCGTTTCACACATGCCACTTATGTATCTGTGCATATGCACACGTACACACACTCACACACACACAGCCCCCCCCCGGAGGCATTCATATAAGGATTAGCTCTTTTAGTCATGATAATAACCTATGAAGTAGGAGTTATCACTAGACACTTGTATGTGGGAAAACAGTGATGCAGAGAGAGTAAATAATATCATAAACTCATCCAAATAATAAATATCTGGCCTAAGATCAAATTTAAGCAATTTTATTGCCAAACCAATAACCATATTTGATATTTTAAAGGAGAGATTATGAAGTTCTAAAAGAAGAAGGAAGAAGAGACTACAAAGAACAATTTTTACCTCCAGGCAAAGACAAGCACTGGCTCCCAGACATAAAAGTACCAACATCTGTCGAAGAACCCAGCCTGCCTCTACAGTAGTGTGTAAAATGAAGGGTGAGGTGGCACAGGAAGACGACCTTACCAAGGCCATCTGCTTTGAACTGGCCTTTGTGATAGCACATATGACTTGACAGTTCTAATGTCATAGTTCACCAACTGAAGGGGATCAAAAAATCTCGCAGTTTATCCAAATTGGAAATCGAATCTGTAATCCCCTTAGCACCTAAGACAGCCTTTAAATGGTGCCTTAGTTCCATGACAATGTCGTGTGCTCTATTACAATCTGTCTTCTGCATACAGAGTTTTGGGGATTATTTTGAGGGCTGCTGAGCACCTCTAGTGACAGATGCAAGGGTACATCATTTGAAGACGTGAAGGGTCACACGAACATAAGTTATCTCTCTCAGTATTATCATTGTTCAGAAATTATTTTAACCCAAGAAGGGTGGCTAGGCTTTCTGAGTTGGGACTGCAGCTCTTTTGGACAAAAGTATTGGTGCTGATAGGTCACCCAGTCCGCTGAACACTTGGCTATTCTGGGTCCCTCTAGAAGTATGGAAGCCTTGGAGGGACCACCCTGAGCAGGAGCCTGAGCTGCCTCCAGATGTGGAGCTCTCTGTGAATCACTGGCAAAGGTCCTGGGGAAGCCTGTACCTTTAAGCCTAGTCCAGCCCATCCACCGAGGAAATGGGATTTCTCCCAAGACAATCTTGTCAGAAATCCAACTTTTCAATAATCCTTAACCTGAGGTTTACATTTCTCAATTCTATGCCTTCTCTCCACAAATGGGAGTTCAAGAATCAGTCTATCCCTTTATTCCCCCCACACACATATTCCTATCACATAGAAAATACACACCAAAATCTTGCCCTATCAAGGACCTTTTAATTGTCTGTTTGACCTGATTTTTAAATTTTCAGTGTTGACCAATTTTATGATTTCTAACGCTTTTAAAAGCTTTCTAGTTTAGGGTTACATCACAGGAAAAACTTAATTGTAGTTGATAATTTTTGAGGGTTTACTATGTTTCAGGCACTATAAAGTGCTTTAAGAGTATTCTCCCAATCAAAAATGTAAAGTAGGTACCAATCATACACTTACATAAGGGAAAATAAAGTTTAGAGAAGTAAATTTACTTGCTTAAGGCCACAGGATTTTTTCAGTAGTAGAAAATAACTCAAGACCTTGCAGCCAGGTATATATGAACTCTGAGCCAGCCTGTTGCAGAGGACTTATGGGTATCTGTGCTCTGAATGGTCAGCAGCAGGACCATTGCTAGAATATGCTCAATAAATCACCACAAATGGGGCTGGGGATTTAGCTCAGTGGTTCCTGTGCCTGTGTTACAAGCGTAAGGCCCCAGATTTTGTCCCTGCTAACCATATAAGATAATGCCCAGCATGGAGACTCATGCCCACCAGCAATTAGTACCACAGACCACAATGCCAAGCATGGTGGCTCACACCTGTAATCCCAGCACTCGGGAGGCAGAGGCAGGAGGATTGCTGTGAGTTTGAAGTTCTCGTTGGCTACACAGTGAACTAGGGGCCAGCTCAAACTACAAGTGAGATCCTATCTAAAAAAAGAAAAAAAAAAAAACCAACAACATTACAACTAAATGAACAACTACATGGTCAGTGTGTCCAGATTTCTACCCATCATACATAGGCTGAGGGGACTGGAGATGTGTTAGTTTTTTCTCTTTTAAGATTAGATAAATTCATTAGATTTTCCTGATTCTTTTTTTTTTTTAAGGTTTTTTGAGACAGGGTCTCACTTTGTGGTTCAGGCTGGCCCTGAGCTCAGCCTCAAACTCACATCACAGCAATCCTCCTGCCTCTGCCTCCCGAGTGCTGGGATTACAGGCGTGAGCCACCACGCCCGGCACTGTGGTATGTGGTACTGGTTGCTGCTGGGAGTGAGTCTCCACGCCTAGTATAGGTATGTGGTTACCGGGGATCGAACCCCGGCCCTCGCGCTTGCAAGACAGGCGCCAGAACCACTGAGCTATATCCCTGGCTGATTTTCCTGATTCTTGAGTTTGCATATTCTATGATATATATTAATGGTCAAGAATATGCTATCCCTCTATAATCATAAAGAAGAAAATAAACGAATGAGAGGAGACAGTGGCTGGCAGCTTCTCTGCTGTGTGCGCTGAGTTCTGAGCATGTGGTTTGGAAGGCCAGTACGGGACTTACAGAAAGCTGTCGGGGTGATGCTCCAGATTGCACTGCTGAGAAGGTGGAGCCAATATCTACAGGAAACAAAGGCGGTAGGAACCCAGTGTGGCAGTGAGCTCACTTGCCATTAGAAACTGGCACCTGTGGCATCGCTGGCATGTGCTCCAGGGACTGCCCACAGCCAACAGGTAGGGCTGCTGCTATGTCTTCCTTGAGTTCCAGGTGGGCAAAAATGAGAGACCTAGAATTCTGCGCAGCTGGACCGCACAGTGCTAACATCTCCCAGCAGGTGGGGAAGAGTGTTGTGTCCTTTCCTGGCAAACTTCAGACAGCTGTGTTTCATTTTTATCTTTTTAAAAGCTCTGTCTTTGTATGTTTGTTTTTAAATGTCCTTCAATGAATTATACTTGCATACTTAAGCTATTTTGTGTGATTTTTTTAAGGTACCTATAAATATATAGGAAAATAGTTACCATGGAGGAATAAAACAAGGTAAGCTTTGACATACATAGAAGCAAGAGGAGCTCTAATTTTCACATTCCTCCAAATTTTTATTCTGAATACAATTTTATTAGCTCTAATCTTCCCGTATATTAGATCATTTCATTTGTTCATCCTACATATTTGCTACATGTATCCTTTAAAACGATGCATTCCTGTTCCTCCTTCCACATCATGACCCTCATAATCATTGTTTTATTCTTCATTGCTATATATTTGACTTTTTCTTTAGATTTCCTGCATTCATGTATCGGGTTTATTGCACTGAGAATAATATCCTCTAGCCCCATCCATATGGTAGGAAGAGACAAGAGCTCATTTTTAAAGGCCAAATAATATGTAATTATGAATACATATCACAATTTTGTATCCATTTCCTCGTGGATAGATACCTAGGTTGTTTCCATATTTTTCCTATTGTGAATACTGCTCGAAAGAACACGGGAATGGAAGCATTTTAGGCAGGTGGTGATTTCATTTCCTTGGGATTATACCAAGATTGGGATTTTTGAAACCACGTTGGGTCCTTGAACACTACGGGGTTCCCAGAGAGCCGCTGCAGGGCCGGGATGTCTGGGTCTCTTTCCCATTCACACTCTCATTCACTGTGTGCCTATAGAAAAGTTGTTTCCTGCCTCTGGGCTTTTGTTTTGACACCTATAAAACAAAGAGTCGAACTAAACTGCCTTGAAACCTCTTTCCTGTTTTCTAATTCTCTGTCTGTGCTGGTTTCCTTGCATTTTATTTAAAATTGAGTTTTCATAGCTTGTGGAATGTAGAATGTTTCATGCAGAGAAAGTGAAACAGACTTTGGAAGATAACTGAGCCTCTCAGGCCTGAAACACAGTAAGAATAGAAGAGTGAGCAGTGAATTAATGGGTGAATTAATTATTTTTGCACTCTAAGAAACAGGAATTTCATATGACTGGCTCAGACATAATGAGAAATGTCCACACTAATAAAAAGGGAATTGTGTTAGTCTTTTGGAGTATTACTAAGAATAAGTTTTACTGGGAAAGTTTCTAGGACCTAGAATAAAACTGAAATATCTAATTTGCTACATATGCTATCCACTTTATAAGGAATAATTTTAATAGATAGTATTTATTGAGCAGTTTGAAGCATCAGGAACTACATGCATTGTGTTATTATCCTCTCTGGAGTGTGACAGGCCGGGGATCAGATCAGTGGTTCAGCACATGTGTAGCATATGCAAAGCTCCTAGTCCCCTCTCCTGCAGCTCCAAACATAAATGATACAAATAAAACTCAGGAAAATATGTGAGTTTACAATTTTCATTGCACCCATTTTACTAAACAGGTGACAGAGGCATAGAGAACGTAAGCAACTTTCACACAGTGAATATGTGACTCAGTCTGGAGTCACAACGAGGTCAGAGGTCATCCCTTGTGCCAAAGACCACACCCACCGCCTCTAGCACGTGGCTCCCAGTGGCACAGCCTCGTGGAACCTTTCTCTGTCGATATCAAAGTAAGGTTTAAGGAAATTGAACCTATGATCTACCGTACAACATGATAACTACAGTTAGCAACGATGTATTGTATTTTTGAAAAGTGCTAGAACAGGTTTAAAGCCTTCTAATCACAAAAATAACTACCTAACATAATGCATCTGTTCATCTAAGTCATTCCATAGTGAACATATATTGCAAATCATCATGCTGTTCACAATACATACAACTTTGTCAACAAAAAACATTTTAAAATGATCCACTACCTTCACACACACACACACACACCAGCTTTAATGTTTTGAAAATTCACTTCAAGAGAAAGTAAGAATATAACTAACACAACCTTGACATTTGTAATGAACAAAATAATAATATAGGGCTGAGGATGTAGTTCAGTGGTGCCCTGCCTGCCTCACAAGCACAAGGTCTTGAGTTCAATCCCTGGTACTGGAAAAAAATAGTAATATACAAATAATTTTTCCAATTGGGTAATTAAATTCAAAGGAAACATCCACTATTCTCATCTCACAATGAAAGACACACTTCCCCTCTGGAAGCCAGAGAAAGGGCTTTTAAAACATGACATAACATTTTCTCTATCAGATAAACCAAAACAAAAAGACTAATGCTTTCTACTGCTACTAAGCATGAGGGTCTGTGTATCCCAATGCACAGTCCTGAGAGAAACCTACATTGATTTGGGGGAAATTTAGAAACATCTCTTTAAGAACTAAGCTTTTCACATCTCTTGAGGAATTATAGTTTTAGGAACTTGCCCTAAAGAAATATTCTCACATACATGTACCCAAATATCTCTGGCATTTATATTTTGAATTTGAGAAACATTTGAGCAAAATGTCACAAATAACCTAAGTTTAGTGAGAAATGGTATTGTTAAATAAAACATTCTATGTCTATACGAGGGAATACTATGCAACCATTCTTATAATGGGGTTTACGTAACACTAACATATGAACTAAAACTAACACGAAGCAATGGTTTAGATTCAGGGTAACAAAATTAGAGAAGGGTATGACCCTTTCCAGATAACAGGTTCTGATGGAAAACTGGACAGTTGGCATTTTAAGAGGATAAAGAGAAGAGAAAGGCTTGTATTTCCAGTGATAAGATGTAAATTTTCATGGCGTACATTGCCCTGAAGGAGAAGGAAATTACTGGAAGTAACTGATGAGGATATAAACAATCTGAACACAAACTATCCACAAGATATGCAGTCCTCCAGGCCTGGGCTGCCCAATCCTTCCCATCAGACACAGGACACTAACACACCAGTGTGTGTGTGGCGGGAATTATTCAGTGGGCTGTAGTAAGGGCACTGGTAGGCTAATACGTTCCCCTGGGCTATCTGTCCCACCCTTCAAAGGCAATGCCTGCTGCCTGTCCAGTTTGATTTTATAGTACCTGACACCTAACAATTGTCTTTCCCCTCTGTCTCCACACTGTCAGAAATGCCTTAGCAAGACAAGGGTGTTTCACAATCATAGATAAACATAGCACTCGGATGCACAGATGCATGCTAACTATGAATAGCAGGTGTCCAGGGACCTGTTTTGATAAGGGTTAGAGTCCTAGATGCCTGAAGAGGGTGGAGGGTAAGCAAGGCTGGGATTCCCCCTGCCAGTTGCATCTATGGAAACCCACCTCTTCCGAAAGCCCACAGCTCTAGCAGATTCTCGGCTGTCACTGAGGCTTCTGAAAACTGCCTGGACACTTAAAAATCACAGAAATAAAACACAACAAATATACACTAAGTCCTGGCAGCGAAGAGCTGATGAAACTGTCAAAAAAACAAGTGAAAAATAATATAGGAGGAAAGGGCGTGAACTTTCTCCTACGTGGAAAAATATCCGAGATACACTGAGGAACACAAGGACATAAATGCGAATCATCCATTTCTGGATTTATTTCTATGTGCATAAAATAATCCAGGGGACACATGAGAAACTGAGAGGTTGAAAACTGGGAAGACAGGGGCCTTTCCAGCCAGAAGCTTCTATAACTCTGAACAACTTTTTAAGAAATAGAATATAAATGGGTGGGTACAAAGTTAATTTGGGGCCTTTATAAAGGGCTCTCAAACTGCCTCGTCTCTAGCTTTGTGTTGAACCCACAAGTAGAAATGAACAGAAGGAAGAAAACATCAATGGATAGTTTTGGAAGCTGTTTAAAATTCAAGCCTTTTTTTTTTTTTAACCTATTCAAAACAACTACAGTTTTAAACAATTATATTTGCCAGAGTGACTTTGGAGAAAACACTGATTTGGTGATCAGGCCTCATGAGAAACTTTATGTTCGTACAACCAAATTCATAATAGGAAAATTGCAAAACTCACTAATCATCAAACTGATTGTCAAAGTCCAAAAGTTTGTTTTTTTAAATACAGTTAGTGAGGGCATGAGGTGTCCTACGTTGTTGTAATTCAATACAGTTGACTTTCACAGAGGAAAACATGTCTCACAATTACAAAGGTGCACACCCTCTGACCTAGCAATTCCACTTCTACAAATACACCCAGCAAGTAGACTGGCATGCACACAAAGCAGCAGATGTGCCATCCAACAATCAAACTATGAAACAAATTCAAGAGGAGATTGGCTAAGTAAATCACCCACCAGTCACTTAATAGACCATTGCACAGCTAAAAACTAGGCAATGAAATGATACGGAACAATCTTCAATCTGTAATTCCAAGTGATAAATGCAAATTCAAAATTTCTGTGCACTACCCTTGATGTAATAAATGTCCTATAAGCACAGAATATTTTTAATAACGTTTCCAAAACAATTTGCAAAATTATTATCCCAAGGAAGTGAAGTGGCTATCTTGGGGAGGCATTTTGTTGGAAAGGAAGACTTACTTTGTACTTTCAAGTTTTGAAACATGGAAAAAAGTTTTTGTTAATTTTTGCATAATTCACACCATCTACAAACTCTGAAGAAAGGTGAGATTGTTCGCTAGGTCACACTTTCCCAGGAAGATGAAGTCCAGACTTGATGCAGATTAAAGAGAGATAATAAACTTGAGAACACTGAGCATTTTCCCCCTCCAGTAGAGAGCGAACTACTCACATTGAAAAGTCTGTTTAGCTCTTTAATTATTTAACGAGTTTATGATTATAAAAGCACAATTTGGTAGAGAATTTTTTTTTTTTTCAGTGGGCCAGACAAAATTTCTGGAAAATTACTGCTTGGTTGTTTCGGCTATGGATTCTTGTCTGAGCTCCTGATATAGTTGCTTTAGTTTCTCAGTGAAAAAGAGATCTCTCTATCCCAAGCCCAGTGCTAAAGAACACTTGTCACACAAAGAGGAAGGTGTGTGTCTGAAACCTGGCAGGACACAGAAAAGAACAATGAAATCTAGTTTATTTTCTTCTTCCTCTTGCTGAGGAGTCAGGTTACTTCGCTAAATGTCAAGGCTGGATCCTCTTGGAACACGATGAAACTCCGAAAATAAGGACTCACATCCTAAATAAATGAGTCTGAGATAGGGTGGGAGGAGACTGGACGGGACTACTAGATCTTACTTAGCTGTCAGAAATTGTGAAAATAAGAAATCTGCCCCGTGGTCAAGAGTGCTATCTGGTCGAGTGCTATCTCAGTTAGTAAAGAATTAGAATATAGGAGAACTCTTTGGTACTGATATAATATATATCCCAAGAGTGCTTTCAAAATAAGAAGGTATTTCAAGACTGATTTTTGAGATGACGGCAATCTTCACTACAGTAAAACTTGTGCGAGGAAGCACCGGTGTCCAGTAGATGGTGCTATTGCTTCTGCCGCGCCGCTCACATTTCTGGCTGGAACTAAAAATGCAAAATACAACTAGGTTTCTGCCTGGGAACCAAATCTACATGTGATCTGGTGAGATTGTCAACGAAACAAACTGTGTGCAAACAACCCGGGAGAAGCTGTTTTGGGTCTAAAGACTGAAGACTTTCCCAGATAAAAGTCCTTCCCACAGCCCCGGCGTTATCTCTAAGTCCAAGTCTTGCGTCTTTACGCGTAGACTTCTGGGCTCTTCTTTCCCCAAATTCTGATCTTCAGTGAGGGTAAGTGCGGCGGAAATGGAACCAGGAAGTGAAGAGTAGCTACTGTTCTTATGGAAATGGAACTTCCACATCCATCCATTTCCACCCAGCTCAAGAATCACTCTTACAAATTTTAATTTTTTGGTAGAATAATCAAACTCAGGGCCTAGCGCTAGCCAGGCTCCCTGCCCAGGCTTACTCCTTGTCTATACCAAAATCCACCATACTTTCCTCTGAATTTCTGTGACTTTCTGGTTTTTACCTCTCTTTGGGTTTCTTCTTCTTCTTTGAGACATGATCTCGCTTTGTAGTTCAGGCTGGCCCTGAACTCACGATGTAGCCCAGTCTAGCCTCGAACTCATGGCAATCCTCCTGCCTCTGCCTCCCAAGCACTGGGATTACACGCATGAGCCACCATACCCTCTATGAGTTTCTCAGGGGTTGCGTTAGAATATTATTTACAATTTCCATCTAAGTGTTCCAAATTCTTTAAGGCGTAGACCATGTTGTAATTATCTTTGTATAACCCACATTGACCAGAGCACCCTACCATTAATTCATACACAAAATATGGACAGTATGAAGAAGGTGCTCAATGAGCTCAGTAGTCTGAGTGATATGGAGGATACAGAATCCATCTAGACATAGGAAAACGATACTGTAGACCATAATATTTCTGGAGCCATTTTTCTCTAACAAGAGGGACTGAACTATCCTAATTTTATAGTTTTAATAGTTGTTTCTGTTGATTAATGTCTTGCTCTTATGCTTTGAGCATCTTCAGTACTTTCCCCTTGTGAGAGCCATTCAGACCGGAGTACTTGGTCAACAAGGGAAAGAGAAGGACGTTTGTGCTGAAGTGAATGGCATCTCCCTCTCTGTTCCTCTGCCTTCTCATTTCCATTGTCCTCTTCCCTTCCATGCTTCTGTGCCTCAGCAGTACACATTGTGACAAAGCTCCACAGGGCTCCTTATCACTCCTGCTCTCCTCTGCACACCTGCTCTGTGCTCACAGAAGTATGAGGTGAGCCCAGGCCTCAGCACTGAATGACAGCAGGATGCTCGCCTTTCATCTATAGCAGGGAAGATTGTGCTGGGTGGTCCAAGGTGTAGAAGTTGCATTTTGGAATAAAAGTATGTGAACAGGGACCAGCGTGGAAGAGGGACACTTAGACTAAGCACAGTCTCTGGGTGGAGACTTGACAGTGGAACAGATGTCTTTGACATAGCAAGGACTCAAGACCAGGGATAAGGTCAGTGACTTTGTGGTAGCCAAAGGGAAACCTGCACTATACCAATAAAGGCAAAACTAAGGCCATTTCCATGTTCAAAGTACATATGCTATTGCCCGTTTTTTGGCTTGGGTTATCTCCATCAGAAGAGGCACTACACAAGGACCCAATTTATCTTTCCAATAATATGGAGAGATTTGGGCTCAAAAAAACACAAGATTGAAAAAAAGAAAGCATGTTTCTTGATTCCTATAAAGATGTAATGGTTGATTGTTGGTGTCAACTTAATTGAGCTTAAGAGAAGTTCAATTTAATTGGCTCAGTAGCAGAAAATCCACTCTAGAGCAGCTTGTCATCTGGATGGTATAATGGGGGAAGGGAGAAGGACGGATCTGCTTCTGTTTCTTCTGAGCAGCTCTAGCCTGCCTTTGCCTTGGACATCATCTCCCAGCTGCTAGCACAGACTCTGGCTTCCGGCAGGGATGCTTTAGCCTTCCGGTGTAAACTCTTAAGCTTTCCACTGCAGACTCATCAGCCTCCTGATTCAGACTCACACAGGACATGGCAGTGAGCTCCAGACTTTCAGTCTGCAGTGTGCAGACAGACCCTCGGCACTCTTCCAACTCCCACGTATTTGTATCTGGTCTTATATTTATTCCTCTAGTAAACAATTACTGAAACAAAAAAATATATAGTTTACACATACATATACATAAATAAACATTAAGCTTAAACAATATATACATATAAGTCTATATAAAAATAATAGCAAAAATATTTGGCTTTAAGTCTGTACCAGAGGAATTTTTGGAACACTGATTTCCCTTCTTCCCAATATAAATATTTATGTACATTCCAGTTGTATCTGTATGTGTGTCTCTCTTATACAAAATGAATATATTTGATTTAAACATGTACACACATACACAGAATCAGATAAAGTAAGGTAAATAAAAAGAAAATAGGGCAAAATAAAAATAATAATAGTAGATAAAAATAAGAGCTCACAACATAATATGCCATCTCCTAGTATTTTCAGGAGCCTGTTTCTAGGACCCCTGTGCACACAGTCTGTGGAGGGCAAACTCCCTTGCCCGAAACGGTGCACTATTTGCTTCTCACTTATGCAATAATCCCACCCACTTAAAATTACCTCCAGATGCCTGTCATACCAACTACAATATAAACATTATGTAAATAGATGTTACACCAAATTGAGTAGGGACTTATAACCTGAAAAAGAATTTCTGTACATATTCAGTAAAGAGGCAAAATCTGAAGCTACAGAGGGAGGACTATATTTTCTTTCTGGTTTTTGTATTTATCAGTATATGTTTGCAGTACATAATTCATCATGGAGAATAATGTACATAACACAGCCTAATTATTTTTGTTTCAAAACGAGTGGTATAAATGTTTCTTAAGCAGACTTTCAACTCCTTTTCTTCCTTTCTACCTACCCTTCTATCCCTTCATCCCTTTCTCTTTTGCAAAAACTCTATCTCCCTGTTTCCTATTATATTTTATTTTGCCCTGTAACTTATTTATATTTTGTGTTTCTCATAGAAACCATGCAATATTTGAGCTTGTGTGTTTGATTTTATTTACACACCATTACAGTATCTAGGTAAACCATTTTCCTATAAGTGATCTGAGTTTATCCTTTCTGACAGACCTTTATCAACTATTCATAAATAAACCATATTTTCTTTATCAATGTATCTTTTGATGGACATACAGAGTATTTTCAAAGTTTAGAAATGATTATACTTTTATAAACATGAATAGACATATATCATCGTAACATAAAATCTTTAACTCTTAAAGAAAGATACCTTGAAATAGAACAGCTGGATCTAATGGAAGTTTTATATTTTTTGAGTTATCTCCATCCTGTTTTCCATAGTTGTTGCACTATTTCACATTCTCAAAAACAACATAGAAAGGCTTCTTTTTTTCCCATACCCACACTAGCATTTATTATTTGATTGCTTCGTGGTAGTGATCCTTTAGGTACCAATTTTCCTACTTAACTTTCTTTTCCAAAGTTTTGTTTGCTCTCTGGAAATAGGAAGGATATAAATATCCCTCAAGAAACCTTTACTTTTTCAGTTTCTCAGAGTTTGAGCTCTGTTTAGGAGCTCTGTTAATTTGTCATTGAGATGCAGTGCTTAGAAACTTCTCTTGTCAGACCATAAAATCATCACCGTTAAGGCGAGATGTCATTTGGGAGCCAGTTTCCCACTCGGTTGTGGTCTGATTAGTAATCAGCAGCAATCTACGCTCACTTGGAACGGCTACTCCCTCTCATCTCTGAGTTAGTCTGGCGTTCACCTGGCATTCCCCTCAGAGGTTAAATGGTGACTTCTCTTCCTTTACTAAACAATCTTAGTGTATCCTAAGGATTCATTTATTTCTTAAGCAAAACCTAACTTTGAAAGATACAATCTTGATCGTAAGTAGTGGATCAAATGAACCCAGACTTGTGTGATAAAGGGTATCTTTCACAGAATGAGACATGAGTACTTCATTTGGAAAAGCTGGGGAAGGTTTCAGGTAAAGTGTTATTATTGAATTATTATTAAAAAGAATTGGAAGGAATTTGATGAATAGGCAAAGGGAGGCAGGAAAAACATTTCTGATCTAGAGATTAGCACCTAACAAAATTTCATGGTAAAATTATAGCAGGCATTTTAGTGGTTTAACAAGCATTCTGAAAAGGCCAGAACACAGAGTGCCTGCTGTCAAGAACAGGAAAGATAGGCTGGCATACGGATCAGTGGCACCGTGCCGGCCTGGCAAGTGCAAAGTCCTGAGGTCTGCCCCCAGTAGCAAAAAACAAAAAAGAACAGGAAAGATAGAAGAAAGTCTGAGCAAGAGAGTCAGAGACATATTGAGAAAGGCCTTCATGTTGCTTTCAGGAAAAATTTCATTAGATAGATGAATAACTTATTTCCTTACTTTCTATATTTTCTTCACTTTTGTTTGAAGGTGTGAGTTTCTATATCCATGTCTATCCTTGCTCCAGTCCTATGGATAGCTAGGATTGGGTATTCAGATTCTTTTGTTCCCCTCTGAAGGTCTAAGGGTTGCTAATCACCACTTAAAAGGTCTAAATGTTTGCTTCAAAAGAGAAGACCAGGAAGACAACCAACCCTATAGGTATTTCAGTGCTGTAAGCATTTCAGGGAGACAATAAGATAAGTAGTTTAGGAAGCAGCAAAGTTTTCAGTCTCAGTACCAATCTGGCAAGGAAGCTTTTCAAAAATTACACACAAATTGATCCTAGAGTACGTGCTGTGAGGAATTCACAATAAACAGCAAAAGGAAAGCCTGGCCCCGTCCTTGTGGTCGAGCAATTGCTGCAGCTGCTAAAGAGGTTTGCAAGACACAAACAACAGTGGAGATTATTCTGCTCCACATCACCACTCTTTACTCCTTCATTAAAAAACATAGTCACTGGTCACTTTAGTTATGTTTCAAACACTGAAAATATATAGATTTTTAAAAAATGGAGGGCTGGGAATATAGCTCAGTGGTTCCAGTGCCTGTCTTTCAAGCACAAGGACCCGGGTTTGATTCCCCCGGTAACCACATACAATACTGGGCATGGAGACTCACCCCAGCAGCAATCAGTACCACATACCAAATGCCAGGCATGGTGGCTCATGCCTGTAATCCCATAACTCAGGAGGCAGAGGCAGGAGAACTGCTGTGATGTGAGTCTGAGGCTGAGCTCAGGGCCAGCCTGAACTACAAAGCGAGACACTGTCTCAAAAAAAAAAAAAAAATATGAAGTCAGGTCCTGAGAGACTTATACAGAAATGGCAAAAGCCATTTCTCCAGACTAGGAGAATGCACAGGAAAAATGTAAATGAATGATAAGATTTAATAGCAGCACAAAATTATAAGACATCTGTAAATATCTTTAATAAAAATGTGTAGAAAAATAATCTATGAAAGAATATAGAAAATGAAAAGAGTAACTGGAAAGGCAGTCTATAGTCTGTAGATGAATAATTTATTATCAGAAAATACTAATTCTTTCTCAGTTAATCTCCACCAAGTTTATAGTTGGGGGTTTTGGCAATCTCTGAAAACCTACTTTCTAATAGAAACAGAACAATAAAGGATCATAAATAACTAAGTCAGTATTGAGAGAGAAGAGTAAAGTAGATTCGGGAAAGGGACTGTAATTACCCAATATATACATGTAAACCAAAACCATTGTCATAAAAGCAGTTTAGAACAGAGGTATTAGAATGGGTAATTGAAGCTGAGCAGAAAAACTAAGAAATTCTGCTTGTGAGAACTTAAGACACGATGAATTTCATAACATCAATCAAAAAAAATGGACATGGTGAAAAAATGGGTGCACAGGGTGGATAAAAAGAAAAATGGGTATCTCCCCAATATCATGTAAAAGTGGAGTCAGAATAGGAGATAAAATGAATGCAAAACTAATGGGAAGCAAAATTATATATTTCAGTTAAGATTTTGAGACAGTATTTTCACTATCAAAGACTTACTAAAAATGAGGCTATAAACTTGCTCCCCCTTTTCCTGCAAGAGATATATTCCAAGACACCCAGTGGATGGCAGAAACTGAGGTAATAACAAATCCTATACACATTATGCTTTTCCTAATGTCTACGGAAACAAATCCTATATACGTTACACTTTTCCTAATGTCTTACAGCCTTGCCACATATACCAGAGGTGGTCTAACCTTCTGTGCTTTTATGTCCCTGCTTTCTTTGCATTACTGCTCTTGAACTGTCACTAAGTGAAAGTCACTTGAACACAGCACCGTGTTAGCATAAGAGTTGTTCTTCTATCTTCCTCCTTCCTGGAATACCTGCCACGCACAATTTAAAGAACAGGTTCATTTTAGCCCAGGGATCTTAGTGGATCCAGTCCATAGTCAGCTGGCTGCAAGGCAAGAAGGGTGTGGTGAGAACTGTCAAGTGGAGGAAGGCTGCTTATGTCATGGTGGCCAGGAAACAGAGAAAAGTCACTTTGAAAAAAACTAAAGAATATGAGATCAAAAGTACAATAGCTTTTATGTAAATTAAAAATACACATCCTCCCAGAAAGGGAGCTATATCCTGAAAGCTTATGCTTCTAGCAACCCTCTTCTGACCAGACCTCGTGTCCTAACAACACATTCGGCTACAAATAGAATAGCACTGATGAGTATAGCCCGCCTGTGTCCAACTGCCTTTGAAAAGCCTCACCTCTACACATGAATCATTGAAGGGGCACATTCAAGATCTAATCTTAAATGCTGCCCTGACCCCCCAATCATATCTCACTCATTATGAAAAGTACATTTAATCCATCTCTAACAGTCACCAAATTCTTGTTTTGTTAATGCTAAAAACTGCAAGCTGAAAATACCCCTAAACTCAAACTCTTAGGTGCAAAAAGTAAAAATAAAAAAGAATGTTACATACTGCTGACATACAATGTTTATCCCAGGATAAACACTCCCATTTCAACAGGAGAAAATAAGAAGACAGAGAGGAATGGGGAAAAAAGTAAAAGAAACTCAACAAGGCAAATTTTAAATCATGCAGCTCTATGGCCAGCAGTGGGTCAAGTTGTGAGATGTAAGCCCCGAATGGCGTGGGTGGTCCCGTCCTATGGTACTGCAGGTGGCGGCCCTTTGGACCTCTTTTGTAGAGTAGCTCTTCTCACTGCTGCGACTTTCTTAATAGACATTCCACCTTCCTGGGATCTCCAGTGCATTTTTGGGTTTACTCTCAGAGCTCCAAACCATTTCAAATTCCTCCTGCAAATTCCAATGCCTTTTGAATCATATGGTCACACAGAATTACAATTACCTCTCACTACCAAAATCTGTCATGGTTACTCTCAATTTGGTCCACACTTCTCTGAGGATTTAGTCTACATTCAGTTGGCTCCAGAGCAAGAAAGGTTTAGCTGAATGGTCTCACAGAAGACATTATTTGTGGAATTTTCCACCTAATACTTGAACACAACTAGATGAAACTAAATAAAGTAATACTGTAGGTAAAGGAGGTAGGGACTTCTGTACAGCGAAATGTTGAAAGTCAACAAGAAAATGACAGCAACTCCACAGAAAAATGGACAAAACATATGACTAGGCAATGTGCAAGACAATGCTAATGTGTACACCAACAGATTCTCAAACTCACAAGTAACCAGAAAAATAAAACTTAGCCAGTAATGTAATGCTACATTAGAGCTACGATGGATTAAAATATTCCAAGTGTTGTTGGTCAGATAGGACTATGGAGATTTTTACATGGGACGAGCACATGGTAAGTTCATTCATATCTAGGGAGCTACCTATAGTACGTGGTCAAACAAGCATACTATTGCCTTCCAACCCCAGAATTCTGGTTCTGGATATTTATATCCTGAAAACTCACACAGCTCCATGAAGGACAAGGAATATCATGGCAGCCTTGTATAGGATTCAAAAAAGCTGAGTCAGTGTGGGAGGACATCAGTGAAAGAGAGGAAAACTATAACAAATGTACACTGTGGAACACCAAAAGTCTGCTATATGGAGCAACGATTATGCACACACTGTGAAAATACATACATCTTTAAAAGTCACTTTAAAAAAACTAAAGAATGTGAGATCAAAAGTATAATAGTATTTATGTAAATTCAAAATACACATCAGCACTCTGAAAGGCTGAAGCATGAGGACTGCAAGATTAAGCCAGAAGAACAAGAGGCTTTTTAAAATTTTATTTTATTTTATTTTTTGAGACAGGGTCTCACTTTGTAGTTCAGGCTGGCCCTGAGCTCAGCCTCAGACTCACATCACAGCAATCCTCCTGCCTCTGCCTCCTGTGTACAGGATTACAGGTGTGAGCCACCATGCCCGGCACTGTGGTATGTGGTGCTGATTGCTGCTGGGTATGAGTTTCCATGCTTAGTATTGTATGTGGTTACCGGGGATCGAACCTGGGTCCTTGTGCTTGCAAGACAGGTGCCGGAACCACTGAGCTAAATCCCCTTCAAGAACAAGAGTTTTAAAGAGGAGGGAGGACAGAACAAGGAGATTTTAAAAAGAGGGAGAGAGAATAGAATATGTAAACAGAGCTTTTGCAAATGGGAAGGGCACTAAGAGATGGAGGAAGGAGCAGAGGAGAGGGGTAGGAGCAAAAAAGAATTAAGATGTGCTGTGTGGGGCCGGGGAGTTAGCTCAGTGGTTCCGGCGCCTGTCTTGCAAGCTCAAGGACCCAGGTTC
>PVIR01006240.1:0-37871 GCA_004026965.1 Petromus typicus | reverse complement strand
ATTGCTGTGATGTGAGTTGGAGGCTGAGCTCAGGGCCAGCCTGAACCACAAAGTGAGACCCTGTCTCAAAAAAAAAAAAAAGATGTGCTGTGTACATGTACCAAATCCCTGTGATGAATATGATCATTATGTATTGCAGAAATGTACAACTAAAAATAAAAAGCAGAAAAACAGAACACACAGTTTTCTCTTAAATGTAGGGGATTGGTTTTAAGGACCTCCTATATTATAGACACTCACATGCATGGATGCTCAAGTCCCTTTACACAAACTGGTGGAGTATTTCATTAAACACCAATAAAACCAAACACAGCACAATTCTATCTAAATAGTTGTTATGTGCATTTTGTATGGAACACTGACAATAACACACCATACTTGCTCAGGATATATGGATACAATTTTTTAACAAATATCTTGTTTAGTTGAATCTATAGATATTGAACCCATGGACACAGACAGCTAACTGTACTGCATCAATTCAGTATTGTCTACCTATCTCCTGCATGAGATCATAGCTCCTTAATAGTAGGGCCACGGGTCTATTGATCTCTTACAACCCCGAAGAGCTAGTAAAGGGTTGCTTTTTTTTTTTTTTTTTTTTAAGGTAAGGGCACTGTTTCTCTTTCTCCATAATGGCCCATTTGACCGTGCACTTTCCCTAAACACAAGAAATGGAGAGTATCAATTATTTTAATTTTTTCTACTCTGAGTCTTTAAAATGGTAGTCCATTTGAGAACTTGAATATTTATTGTACCACTTATGATGTCAAGCTGATTCCAAGTTCTATTCTCTTTAAAGAAACTCTGTGAACTTTATGAATACCTAGATTTAACCTTATACTAAAAAAAAAAACAAAAACAAAAACAAAAAAAAACTAAGTGCACAAAGGGGCCTCTGCATATGTTAGCACACCTCTTAGGACTATGAAAAGATCCATCCCAAGGCGATCTGGTGCACTGGATCCATCTCTCATTCCCTTCAGGATCCCAGGAGAAAGCTTTTGCTTTTATAAGCTCAAAAGTTATTTCCCATGTGTGTAACCAGTGTCGCATAGCAAGCAATGATCATACCTCCCATCTGAAGAGACTGCTGAAAGCTTGCTCTGCTTTTACTCTTGTTGGCCTTCCATTCTTTTTCCTAACATCCTTCCAGGCTACAACTCAGGAGCCTGTCACAGACGTCTCTTTCCCACTGTACCGAATATTCATAAAGCAATCCACCATGTCCTTGCCTCTTTCCACATGAACTGGAATTCCAAGAATTCTAAGCTTTAAGCGCTTAAGAACGGCCCACAAAACATGACAAAGGCAGGTGTCCTACAAAGTTCACTTTGAGTCACTGTGTACTTAGTTGTTGTTCACATTATTAATAATTCATGAAGGAATAAAAGGAGAATGCACGGCTTCGGTGCCCTCTTTACTTTCTCTAACTTGTAAGAGTCTTATCTCTGCATACTCACCTCACTTGATCTCTGAGAATGCCTGAGTTTTGAAACATGTGAGCTAGTATACACACTCCTTTCATAAGCAAAACATATCTTCAGTGACTGCTCAGAACCAACGTTTTTTCCAGGACTCCATCAAGTCACGGGTCATCCCAAATGAACCAGGCAAACTGAAGTCCTGCTCCAGGACACAAATGATGTCAGCTGTGGCTAAGTTCCTCTGAGAGGCACTTCACTGTGTGTCTTCACTCTGACTGATTCTACATCCCGAAGAAAAAATACTCACTCCGATAACGAAATGGCTAGGCCTAAGAATGCCAATCCAAGGTGAACAACAAAAGAGAAAATCACTTTTCTGTGAATGAAATATGAAGTCCTTCAGGCATCAGTGCAAGAGCAAGACTGGGTTTCTTATGGCCAAGACAGGGTATCACAGGACTTGTTTTTTTCCACAGGCAAAGCAAATACTCCATAGAGAAAATCATTTCAGTTGTGCCACCACTTGAAGTAACCAATTTTAGAAATTTGATTATTCTACCTCTGAATAGTGAGCATGACTCCTAAACCCATTTTCTCCCTCGTTTACATGGACCTAGCATCAGTTCAGGTTGGCAACGTATAAATGTTTTACTTTTCATTACCAAGGATTGGACTAGATCTTCACACTGAGCTGTATCACCAGCCCTTTTTTATTTTGAGACAGGGACTTGCTAAATTTCCAAATAACCCAGGTGGGCTCGAACTTGTGACACTTGCCTCAGCCTCCCAGAGTGTTGACATTACAACTGTGCATTGCCACATCCAGCTAACTTTCTCACCTAGCAAAATATCCCAACCATTAAATTGCTATAATATCCATCTACTTGACTTGCTTGTATCACTTATTACCTACTCCATTCCACTCTCCACAATGTAACCAGTTTTTCTAAACTTCTTATCTGGTCACATCATAACCTTGCTTAAAATTCTCCAGAGGAGCCCCATCTCCATTATCCAGTGCCCAACTCAATAACACGCATGGCCGAGGAGGATGACCTGGCTGCGTGACTAACATTCCAACCTCATTCTGTACGTTTTCTCAAGCACACCTGCAATTAAGCCCACACTATTTACAAATCCCTGATCATAGGCTTCTACTTTTCCAAAGTCCATTTGTTTTGCTGGGGTGCCTTTGCTCTAGTCTCAAAAATGGTAAGAGTATCATGATGGGTCATCTTGTCAATCTGATTGGCTTGATTGGGAAATCACGCTTGTGGGTGGGTTACAGGGGCTATGACCTTGGGAACTATATTCAAGAAGGCTCCTTTTCTGGCTCCTTTCCTGTTCTCTGCTTCCTTCCTGCCATGAGGTAAGCAACTTTTCCCCTCCATGGCCTTCCACAGGATAGCTCTACCTTGCAGCTATCCAACCCATGGGCTAAGACATCTGAAACCACGAACTCAAACCACACCTTTCTTCTTTTAAATTGCGTATGTCAGATATTTTGTTCCAGCAGCAAAAAGCTGACCTGTGCAAGTACTTTTGTCTCTCTGAAAAGCGTTATCAATGCAAATACTTCCTTATCTGCCAGACTGTTTCGCCCAGAGTGCCACTACCATTCCTCTCCACACTACCATTATTCAGTACACTCAGAGTCTCTTATCATGGTTTGTTACCTATTTGCCTCATTGACTTGGTGGACATCTCCCTGAGAGCAGAGACTTGGTCTTTGCATATCAGAGTTCTAAAAGTGCCTACTGAGTAAGTAAGTAAAAGAAAGAAGGAAGGAGGTGTGAGAACTTATGTTTCAAAAAGCACCAAATAGAACCTAATGCCCATTTGCAAAGATGGAGAAAAATAAGGGAAAACCAAAAAGGAGAAAAGTAAAATGTGCCAGTGTTAAAAAAATCATGATGCTAACAACCCACAGTGCCAGGGCAGGATGGCTTGGAGGAAGATGGGAACACCACGGTGGGCCAAGTTAAAAAACAAAAGCAAGCCTGAGCCACATTCAGAGGAAAAAGCCAGAACTGCAAGAGACTGGATCCCATGAGATCATGAAGACGTCTGATCAGCCAGTGGTAGCTCCAGCAGGATGCTGATGTACTGCTGCTTCCAACAAGATTACTGCGACTTTTTCAGTCCTGATATCTAAGATCCCTAGAACTGTAGAGGACAGTATCTTGTCCCTTCTCCACTCCCTAACTGGATCTCAAAGGCAGTCCTTCTAATTAAAGTGGTCCCAAATTCCAGATCCTATTTTAATCCCCCTCCATATAGTTCTCAATGTAAAGTGATTTTATTTTGAGTCATCCTACCTTTCCCTACCTTACCACCTTGTTATTGTACATCTATTCACTCAACACATGTAACTGTCAGGCAATGTCAGGAAAGAAAAGCAACTCCTACCCAGCAACGCCACATATCAGTACTATGTGCTTTCTACATGTCGTTGTTATACAACATCCACAACCACTCAGTTAGGTGGTATTATTAAATATCATTATTCATATTTCAGACACTAGGAAAGATAAAATGAAGCATAGCCAGACAGGTGAAGCCTAAGATAGCTAATAAGCCCACAGATTTGCATTAAGTGTAAAGGAAGAACTCAGATCTACAGCTGTCAGAATCCAAATTCCACCCTCTTTCCACAGTGCTGTTCTTGCTCTAGGCCTTTTTAGCTGAAATACAGATCCAAATAAAATATCAGAATCTCAGGATGGAATGACAAGTCCAAAAGCCCCAGATACTGAAAAACAACCCAAAAATGCAAAAAGAAAAATTATAAATTAAATAATAAGATTCAGAGTCTGTACAATGAAAGGAGGAAAAGGTGAGGCAACTACACCAATCCCCATTTTCGAACATACCCCGCAGACAGGAGCTGGCTGACCTAAGCTGTCGGTTTGAACCACAGGACATCTTATTATCAGGTGAAAAGCCCGGTCAAGCCTCAGCTGCTCAACTCTGGACGGAAGCCCGGGGATCACTGAATGGAAGGTGGTGACTTAGAAAACAAAAATGCTGACAAAGTCAGAGCTGGCGGGACAAAAAGAAGTCATGTCGACAAGATCCCAGACTGAGAAAAAACAAAGGGCCTGACTGCTGTAATCGGGAGAATTGAGAGGCAGAATAGATGCCAGGCCCACCCCCTCCACTGCCCAACCCCCCACCCACCGCCCACTCCCCACACTGGTCGGAAGACTCCAGGGACCAGCAGCTTCTGTCCACCCACAGAAAACGACCAACTCCTCTCACCCAATAGAAATCAAGGATCTTCTCAGACCTTGGACTGAGTTCTCTGTCCTACTCCAGAAACAGACAGCTCTAGTGTAAGCTTTTTTATTTGCTGTACTCCTTGTTCTTACTGCTTTGCTGGGCTTATCAAACACATCCTACACATGCTAGATAGACCTTAGAGAGTCTAATGCGAGCCTTGGTTTTTCCTCTTATTTCCTGCATAGCCCGCATCTCAGGGCACACTGAGGGCTGCTGATCTCCTCAGGGCTTTCACTCCCCAGTGCAACAGGGCAGAAGGAGCACACTGTTGGATACAGAACTACCTCAGCATTCCATCGGAGAGGAAGCCATTGTTCTGTATCATATTCTGTCCCACAGCTACCTGCAACATAAAACAAAAAAACTAGCGAGCACGTCCATCCACAATTAGTGGTGCAGCCAGTCGATGGCACAGTGACCAGGACATGGTCTAACCTACTAACTTGTAGGTGTCTAGACCATGGCATCCCTAAAAGCCAAGTAGCTGGAGACACCGTTAACATTCTACTTGACCTATTTCACTGTGAAAAACTCTAGAGTAATGAACAGGCCGTGAGTGCAGTCTGACTAAACAGAACATCAAAAGCATGAGCCCCTTAGGTAAGGGATTCGGTGTGCGCATGCACACTCGTGTGTGTGTGTGTGTGTGTGTGTGTGTGTTAGGCCAGTCTCTGAAGTGACTGGAGGGACATGTAGAAACACCTATATCTGTGCAGTAGTGGCCTTCCAGACCAACACAACGCAAGGCTTCGCAGGAAGAATCAAAGAAGAAAAAGAGTGAAGTACAGACACAGGAAAACACGCAGACCCAAGCCCCCGGCTGAAGGATTTAAACCTAAATATATAAATACTCAGCATATTCTGGGAGGAACACAAGAACTGAGCCTGAGATAAACCACCCTACAAGGAACTTAGAACACAGAAGCAAGCGGATGAGCTCTAGAGAAAACGCGCGGACCCGAAAGTGGGAGAGAGGGAGCACAGACTGGAAACGTCAATGACTTCCAGGCCTGAAGTCAGGCAAACGAGGACCCCACACCCAGCGGTCATGAGAGCCGAAGCCTGAGGCAAACAGAACGCAGACCCGCACAGGGCGCCCGGGGCGCAATGAAGGGCCTGCGGGTCGCAGGACCAGGAAGCCCGGGGAGCGCTCCGAGGCCCAGGGCCGGTCCGCGAGCCCCGGAGCCCTGCACGGCGCCGGCCCGGGCTGCGCCCGCCGGACGGGAGCCCGCTCCCCGCCAGGAAGCGGGAGGCCAGGCCCGCCCCTCCCCCGGGAAGGTGTGTCCGTCTTTCCTCACCTGAAACTTCCTTAGCAGAACCCGATCCCGCCCTCCCGTCCGGGCGGCAGGGGCGGGCCGCGGGTGGGGCGCTGGGGCGGCCGGGCCTGGCTGGGGACGGCGGCCGGCGCCCGCGGGACCTGGAGGGGACTCGGCCCGGTCAGCATGTGACACCGGCCAGGTGGGTGCCCGCCTCCCTTCCGCGCCCTGGGCTCGGGGCGGCCGCAGCGCCCGGCGGAGGTAAGGCTGGGACAGGAAGGAAGAGGAAAGTAGGCCTCCCTAGGGACCAGCCCGGCCAGGTCCCGGGGCGCGGGCTCCGGAAATGGGGGGGGGGCTGGGCCGCGGGGCCGAGCTCTGGGAGAGGCCGAGGACCCCGGCCGGTCGGGAAGAGGAGGGGACCGGGAGGAAACGCTTTTGTCTGGAAGCTTCGCTCCCAGCCAGGTCTCCGCCTTGTATGGGCACCCTGCCCCCGCCAAGCTCGCGGGGCCAGTAATCCGGACTCTCTTCCAAGTGTGGGCCCGGGAAAAGCAAACCCCTCTAGTGAGGCGCAGCTGAGATTCTCTTCCAGGGCGCTCCGTACCTGGGAGGTGTTACTCTCCCCCTTCTCCCCAAGGCCCGGGCCTTTCTGCATTATCTGCATGGCATTTGCATATGTGTATCTCTGTAGGCTCCTCTCCAGAGCTGGCGCTCTTGAACCTGTAACCCTGGCTTGCCCTGTCCCCCCGCTCTTTTGGCCTGTGTTTCCCCAAGTCTGGTGCTGCACCTGAAGTGGAAGGTGGTGGGCAGGGAGCTGTGAGTGCTGAGGCTGGAGCGAGGTGCTGGAACCCGTGTTGGAGCCAACTCTGAGCATCTTTGTAAATGCTCTCGGGTAGGACTGCCCGAGGCGCTAATCAGGACGCCCCTATGTTCTATGTTCGCCTCCCAGTCCCCTTCACCCTTGCTACATCTTGGATTCCCAGGGTACACTTGTCCTCCTATCTACCTAGGAGTGAACTCTGACCTGACTGTTGTCACGTTGAAGGGGCAGGGCGTATGGAGGACAAGGGAGAGAGGATTGGTTTTGCTTTCAACTTCTTTTGCTCTCCAAGTCCTCATCTCCCTGGCCCCTCCAGAAACCCCAACGCCCAGCTAGGCAACCGCAGGGGGACCTCTTCCCAGGATTCCTGTTTGAGTTGCACCTAGGGTATGAAGAGTCCCAGCCAGCCCCAGCAAAACGGGCATCATCTGCTCACCAGTATGTGGGCCTGAAACCGAAATGACGGAGCACTCCTGCATGAGTGTATTTTGGGAGGAAGCAATACCTTGGTCCATGTCAGGAGGGATTTAAAGGAATCCTTCTTTCCCAAAGAGTACAATAATTTCAGTTAGAGTCCGGAGCACCTGGACATCAGAGTCCCTGAGGGTGTCTGGCTTCGATCACGTGGTCTGTCTGAGGCTGTCTGTGGGATAGACAAGTAGACGTCATGACTGGTGTCTGAAGTGGCCAGTCGTGAAGTGCTGTGGATGAATTCAGGTTACTCATGGGATCCTGGGTTGAATGAGAGCTGCATTACTTAAATATTGGTAGACACAAAAAGATGACCTATGGCCTCCGGTGTATACAGGCTGGGACTCTCACAGTGCATGTGGAGGGAAAAGGAGCTAGTTGCTTATAGTGTCTGCAAGGTGAACCAGAGCAAGGTTGCCTAGGTTCAAGACACAAAAATGTTGCGGACACATTACCAGTGTGAGTGGCACATGGGCTGCAGGGGACTTGCGGCAGAAGTCAGCCTTGCCACTAACGATGGTGTCATAGGAGGCTAACTGGTCTGGAAGTAGATGGTGTGATATTTTTAGGCAGGGGATAGATTAACAGTATTTATTACTGGGTTGGTAGAGCTTTCCTACAGGAGACAGGACACAGATCTTAGCAACTGGTGGCCCAGGAAGATACTTTGATTTTGATGTGTTTGTAGTACTAAGGGAATTAATGTCAAAAAAGTGAGTGAAGATATATCTATACAGTGGTCTTATTTTCTAAGTCAAAATAAGGAAATAATTTTTTGATTAGAGTAAGAGAGTCTTTTCTAAAAGTAGACAGGACCATAGAAGATGTAAGTACAAAAGTATTGCAATCTCAAAGTATTTCAGGTATTTTGTGTGTCTGAGTCAGAACATTTGCAATTGGCGTTGCTAGCAAATGTGGGAAGCGTGGTCCTCAGAAATGTGTACAGCTTTTGATGTCACTTCTCAGGATAGCATGACAAGGGATAGGGGTATCTTTAAAATACAGTGCTGTCTCTGGCAACCAAAAATGGGCAAGAGCCAAGGTGCTGGGGGACTGTAAGGGAGGGAGCGGGTGCTGTCGCACACTGCTTTGGGCTGAGCTTTGTATCCAGAGAAGTCACACGAGAATAGGGCCACGCATGTGGCCTTCCTCTGGTCTGGAGAGAGGCCAGATCATCATGATGCCACACACTGCCTTTACCTGTGCTCAGACAGGTAAATAGTGGTTATTTTCCCCTGGTGGTGAAGGAGATGAGCTGTTTGCATTCCAGTGGACCAGGCTGGGGTGGGGGGTGGGATGGTTTTCCTCCCTTCTCATGCTTTTAAGTAAGACCATATTTTCAAACTTCTTTAACTTTTTCATGTTCTAGCTGTGTCATGCCCAGTAAGACCAAGCACTGGAGACTTTGGAGTATTTTCTCCCTTTGGAATGAATGGTTACTAAGCATAGATATTTCTAACCAGATAAAGACACTGTCACAAATGGTATTAAAGGGATTGCAGCAGATGGACTTCCATTGGAACTAAAATATCCTGGAAGCACATAGTATATATAGATAAAGCCTAGATATGACAGAAACACGTTTGTAAGCGCAGAGGCTACTTGTTTTGAAGACCTGGTAGTGACTGAAGGGAGGCTGGACAATACAGATGTGGGGGAGGGGAGATGAGAGTTAGTCACACCCTAGGCAGGTAGGAGGCAAGTCTCAGGAAATGTCTACACTGAGCAAGTGTACTGTTTAATGTGGTGATAAAATAGTATCCCATCACAATGTCACTGACAATATTTTGTACTTAAGGGGTAGATGTAGGAAAGAAATCATGCACCTTCTGTTAACTAGAAAAGGAAATAAAAGCCCTTTTACACTGTCACACTTACATTAGGCCTGTCTCTTTGCCCCAGATAGATGGTATCTTCACCTGTGGGGTGGCCGGGAACTTGTCACATACTCCATTTGTAGAGTGACTACGGACCTGCCTGTTCGGTTATGTCAGCCTATTGCGTAGACACCACCAGGGCGGCTCGCTCTGTGAGTGTGAGTGTGTGTGTGCATGCACATGTGTCAAAGTGTGCGTGAGTGGTTCAGCCAGCCAACTAGCATCCTAGCAGGTAAACTTCTACCTCTTCCACTTTAAGCCGGGAGCACACAAAACAGGCGCAGGCTGAGGTGTAGCGTGAGGTCTGGAGGGCCAGGGTCTCCTTTTGGCTGCGATCTGCTAGGTTACTAACAGCTAGATGCCTGGGACCTTGGTTTTCATTCACCTCTGCCATTTGCCTCGTGAATCAGAGCAGGTGTCTCAGGTCTTTAACCTTGAGTCTCCTCATCTGTCAATTGAGCGAAGTTTTCTAGGTATTGCAGAAGGCCTGTGAAGTTTGTAAGTCCTGTGTTTCTCTCTAGTTATTCTGAAGTCAAGAATACCTCCCACTTCTATTATCCTTGATGATAACAGCAAATCTCCGTGTCACTTTGTTTGACCTCATGAGAACTGTGCAGGCCGTGGTTTATCTCCCTTTAAGGATTTTTTTTTAAAGTGCTATTCACACAGATTGAAAGTTTTCGGCAACTTTACTTGAGACTGACAAAGATTCCCAAAAGATAGAATTGAAATTCGAGCCACACACTGTGTCTCCAGTCTTCATTCCGGCTAATGTTCTTGCGTTCTTGCCGAGGGGCAGGTCAGCTTTCCACAGAGGGGACTGTGTAGTTAAAATGGCGGCATCTGCACTCTCATCAAGCTCGAGATCCGGCCTGGGCAGTAGGTCTTGAGCCTTTAATTGCAAGTACAATCTGTATCCGAAAAGAAAAAAATCGTCTGGAGCAGAAGGGGATTCCGGCAGAGGAGCAGGGTGGGCTGGATGGGCAGGTGCCAACAGCTGGAGGTTTGGGCTGCTGGAAAGGATGGTGGAGGCCAGTTGTGCAGGGCAGATAACCGAACCGTGATGAATATATGGATTTGTCTCGGGCAACAGAGGCTGCCGAAGAATTGAATCCAGAAGTGGTGATTTGAAGATCACCAAGATCTGTAGAGAGGGAACTGGAATCCAGTCGGGCGTGCTGAGGCCAGCAGATAGGCTGTAGCCCAGGCGCAGTGGCCTCAGAGAGGACCCAGGGTGGCTGGCTTCCTGCTGTGAAGGGGATGAACGGTGAACAGCCCTGAAGGATATTTAGGACTTGGGTCAGTAGGGTTTGGTGATTAAATAGGGCAAATCTGGGCTAGAAGGGAAACAAAAATTTTACTCTGTCAGTGAAATTCATGGTATCTATTTATGCATTTACTTTTGAGACAGGGTCTCACTAAGTTTCCCAGGTAGCCTGGGCTCAACATTGATGTCTGTTTGCCTCAGCTTCCAATATGCTGGGATGACAGGTATGCACCTCCACAGCTGGCTTATGTAAAACATATTTTTTAAGCCCTTGGGGGCAAAGTACAGAAAACTGAACAAGACAGATGTAGTTCTTAGTCTCGTACACTTTATCTCTTGGTTGAAATAGTGGGCAGATCCGAAGACACACACAATTATTTAATGGTCCCCATCTGAATAACACAGAGTTCAGGTGACGTGAATTGGGAGTGACAGTCTCTAAGAAGAGAAGTATAGTTTAGCCCAATGAGAATATTGGAGGTCTCAAGGGTAAATCAGAACACTGTGACTCTCAGTCATGTTAAATACTGAGGATTGTCGGGGGTGTTGGGAGATGGTACTGATGGAAGCAGGGGGGATGTGTGGACACAATGAGCACGATCCTGCCAGACATTAGAAAGGTGAGAAAGATCTAGAAATCCTGAAGTTCCACTGGAGAGATTCCAGCTGGGAAATGAAAGGTGTGACAGAAAGAGAGAATCCCTGAAGTCCCGCAGGAGGCAGGCCAGAATACAAGGTAGAGCAGGCGAGGAAAGAATGAAATAGAAGCTCAGCTAGGTTTGGATTGCCAGAAATTGAAGCAAGGCAAGAAGGTCACAGTCTGGAGATGTAATGAGAAAGTTTTCTCAGCATGGGAGAGACGGGGAAGGTAAGATAGTGGAAGCAGCTCACCTTTACGAGCCATGTTAGCTCTAGTAAGCCTGGTTATGATTCCATTTTACAATGACTGCCTCTCTTGTTGAAAACAAAATTGTTTATTCGTTCTAAGGTTCTGCAAGGTACTCTACCAACAGGAAGATGAGTAAAATCCAGACCTGTATGGAGAAGCTAACACTGCAGGTTTTGCATACTGGCTGAAGCAGCCTGACCTATTTTTGTCCCATGTCAGCAGCTAAGGAGGCCGGTCCCACTCCTGACACTGTTTCTCTGAGCTGTTAGGTTGAGGGTGTGTCACGCACTGTCTGGGAATTATATGAGGCTGAGTCACTCTGAATGATCTGAGCGTCAAGGGGAGAAACAGACAACAATATAATGCGGCCAAGGGGATAATGACCATGGGGACACTCGGCACTCTGTGATGATGTTCTCATACTACAACTGAATTGTCTGTTGTCTGTTAAGACTACAGGCTCCAGGAGCAAGGAGTCTTCATCTGGTGTACTACTGAATACTGTGCACTTACCAAGGGTATTGGGTAAATCTTTATAATAATGAGCAAATACATGAGAAATTTCTAGAGGCTCTTGCTTTTTATGTTGAGTCCATTTAATCTCAAGGTATGACCCCAGTTGGAACCAACGAAATGTGAACTGCCCTGCTTATCTTCCTTGTGGGTCTACTGCTGGAAAAAAAAGCAGACATTAGAAACTTTTGTCTTCTTTTCTGCATTAGGACTCAGCCCTGATGGAGGCCGAGGAGCCTGAGCATGAAGCCTCTTCTTCTGCCCCTGCCATAAAAGAACTGGAAGTTATCCCTGCTGCTGTCATGAGGAGCAGCCAGATTCCTTCCTTGGAGCCTGAAGGTCAAGACCAGGAATTGCCCTATAAATGGACAGACGGACACAGACTCCTGGAGACCCAGCCAAGAGAATTAAAGGACATGAGTGACCGTGCAGCTGAGAGTGTGCTCCTTTTTCCCAAAAGAGGGTCTGCGGATGCAGAGATCGGCCAGGAGGACCTTCTGGCTGAGACCTCTGACATCTCAGAACAGCAGGAGGCAGAACCGCAGACCCCGGCAGACAGCGGAGCAAAGGCAGTGGTGCCTCCAGAGTGTGGGCTCTACCTTGCCCAGGGTGGACAGCTGGCCACAGTCCCCACGGCCACTGAACTGGTCAGCAGAGAGGAAGTGGGATTCCTGCCAGAACTCGCCTCCTTGACATTGGACAGCGAACAAGCAACTGAGAAGGAGGAAGACTCTCCTCCAGTCGCCTCTGCTCAGGCTGGATTTGGGCCTGCTGGCAGAGTACACCCTGTGGACACCAACCTGCTCAAGGCCTCTGCCACTGGAACTGTTGGCTGGAGGGAAGAGCCACAGCTGGAAGAGGCACAGGAAAGTCAAGGGCAAGAAAGGCTCTTACATCTCCCAGAAGCCCACGGCCTGGAGGAGCAGGAACAACAGGAAGGGGAATTTCAGGGGGAAGGAACTGCGGGGGAGGGTGTTTGCTCTGGGGGACTTTGGTGGGAGCAAGAGGAGATGGTGGAGCCACCTAACGACAAAGAAGGTGAACAGAGCCCCAGACAGGAACCGACAGAAGATGAAGTGGTGCTTGGAAGGGAAAGAGAAGGAGAGAGGCTCAGTAGGGAATTAGCCGGTCTGCAATATGATGAGCGGGTTCCAGGGAACAGGGAGAGGAAAGCTCAGGGAGAGGAGCGTCAAGAAGAGGAAGAGCAGAAGGAAAGGGAGTTTGGGGGGCCAGAGGAGTGTTGGGTAAACTCTCACCATGCAGAGAAGCAAAGCTTAGCAGTGAAATCGGAGGAGTTAACCGGAAAGCAAGCAAACCAAGGTCAAACAGGGCAAATAAGGCCACCAGACACACCGCAGGGAGAGGTAGTGTCCAGTGAGGGGAAGCCAGCGAATTGGGATGGCTGTGGTCTGGAAGTAGTGGAAGAAGAGCAGAGAGGAACGGAAGGAGAAATGGCTCATGGTCCTTCCATGCTGGCTGTAGCGGCCCCTGAACTCCCTTTCTCCTGTGACTTGTTTCCAGAAGTTTCTTATCCCAAGACTCAGACTTCTGGGGCTCCAGTAGAGTCTGGGGCTGGGGAACTGTTCCCCAAAGCTCTGATGCCTATGCTGGAGCCAAGGGAATGGCCCCCTCAGTCTGCCCCTCCATCTGCCTCCTCTCCTACCAGGGACACTCTTCATGAGATAATTTCCGACAGCCAGACAGAAGGATCTGAGCCGAGGACAGGGACAGTGTCCAGTCCAGTGGCTGGGGAGGCCTCTGCTAACACAGTTACCCCACCTGCAACAGTGCCAGAAGCAGTTCCTGTCTGTCCTGCTGAAGACTCCCCCACCACAACTGCCATGTCACCTGCCAATCCTCCAGTTGTCTTTCTGAGGAGAGAGAGCCCGAGACCTCTCTCAGCTGATAGCCTGCCTGCCTGTGGAGTACTTGACACTCCCCCCACTGCTGTCCTCGGCAAGCTCCCTGCAGGGGTCAGCAATGACCAGTGCACCGGTTCTGGGACCGGTCCTCGCAGTGCGCTGGCCATCAGCCCCAAAGCCGCCCAGCACCTTAGGAGCAACTCTTTCCCAGGTTCTCAAAGGACAGAACAGACAGCAGACCTGGTGGGGATGACGCTTTCCTTCTCTCATTCAGAGTTACCCCAGAGGCCCCCCAAACCTGCCATCTACGGTTCTGTGATGCCAAGGAGGGACAGGAGAAGTGGTAGAGACTGTGGCCTCCTTACACAACCTCCTCCTGCATTATCCACTCTAAGTCAGGGCTCTCAAGAATGCACTTCCAGTCCAGAGAGGATCAGTGCTCCCCGAGGCAGCCAGCTGTGGGACTCCCCCCAGGACTCCACCTTTGCCACAGGATCTCCCGCCTGTGGTTCTTCTCCATCCACTGTCTCCGTAGACATGGGGATCTCTGAGCCTCTGCTTCCCCCTCTCCCAGGGAAGAGGCCCACCCGCCTTTCCTTGGTGGAGAGAGACGGTCACCCTCCTGCAGTGGTCCCCACACTGAAGCCACGCAGCCATCCTCCTCCACTGGCCTTTAGTGAAGAACTAGATGGGCCTCCTACAGGCCTCATTCCCCAAGTTCCTGACCCTCCTATGGCAAGACGACCTCTGCCTTCTACTCCAGACAACTGTCATCACTCTCAGACCTCCTCCTCCTCCAAATTCAGATACAACAAACCACTGCCCCCAACTCCTGATGTGTCCCCACCCCACCGTGCTCCCCTTCCTTCTTCTAGTATCTCAAGGACCTACAGGCCTCTTCCTCCTGTCCCCATCACAAATCCTTCCACTGAACCACCCCCCTTGCCACCAAAGGCCAGGGGCAGGAGCAGAAGCACTCAAGGTGGACTCATGAACTCAGGGCGCCAAGCCAGACAACCTGCTGCTCAAGACTGGACTGTCACTACTCCCCCCTCTGCTGGACGTACCTCCTGGCCCCCAGCCACAGGCCGCTCGACAGAGTCTTTGGCTTCCACGAGTCGGAGCAAGAGTGAAGCGTCCTGTGGCATGGCTTTCAGTAATATGACCAACCTTCTGTGTCCCTCTTCCCCTGTCACTCCCTGGATACCAGAGTTCCAGGAACCCAACACTAAGCATGAACTGAGGCTCATAGAAGAGCCTGAGACCTCTTCAGGAGGACCACTGAGAAGATCAGCCCCTCAGCAAGGAGGCAGTGGCCCAAGAAGGTCTGCTGTGGGCCCAGCAAGGCAGCCAGAAAAGCCCAGCCATCCCCAGCTGGAAAAGGCATCCAGTTGGCCCCATAGGCGAGAGCCAGGGAGACCCCTGGAAGCCAGCAGCGAGCATGTTGTGCTTCCCAGTGAGGGGCCCCCGAAGCACAAGAGCTGGAATCGACAAGGCCTGCGCAGACCTTCCATCCTCCCTGAGGGCTCTGGTAAGCGAGGGTGAGGACCACAGTGACACCAATGTTGGCAAACCTTTTCCTGCTCCTCTGTCCTCACCCCTCTCTGCTGAGTGTTCCCCCCATAGCTTCACTCACGGACACGCCTGCCCTCGATATGGCAGCCCCTGCATGCCAGCTGAGCCCAGGGGGCCTCTTCTGTCCTCCCTTCTACCTCTCCATGTCCCGGGCAACCAGGTGCTTCTCTGGATGATGTCTTTGTCCCGGTGTTGTCTTCCTTGTCAGTTCCCACACTGGTTTACTGTCTTCTCCAGATTCACACAGAGCCTAATTCCCATCCCCACAAGGCAGCAGGGGACATAGTTGGTTCTTATCTCCCTGAAATGCTTTCTGCTTTGACATTTTCTGTCCTAGATTTGCAGGAGAGCTGTATATTTCTCCTCCTGATCCCTACACCTTCTATCCTGTGTCTTGTCTTCTTCACTCTCTCTCCGTGCCCCTCAGGAAGCTCAGTTATGTTACCCATTCCCATTCTCAGATTCAAGAGTTCCAGCCACAGGAAGATCCTTCAGCCCTTCAGATGTGGTTTTCCGGTGAGTTAACTCTCTCCAGACACACCTGTATTCTCCTTACTGTGGATACTAGAGTCTCCTAATTAGCATTTTAGATATAAGAGTTTTGGAAACTGAAATGGCCCATGGCTTTCTCTTCTGAGAGTAAGGAGGAGACGAGATCCACACCAGGATTCCAGGGTAGAAAGATTTTCTTATACCTCTCTAATTCTGTCTGGTGAGTCCAAGTTGCCTGTCCTTCCATAGTCTTTGGCTGTGAAGTAACCCCATGTAAAAGTCTCACGTAAATCCAAAGCTCCACAGTGGGTTGGACTGCAACCCTGGGCTTTCCATGGGATTTGGTCCTGACATCCAGCCCAGCGCACACGCACAGGAAGTTAGGGATTTCCTCATCCACAGCCACAGGTGGGGGGGCGGGCGGGTGGGAGCGTCCCCCATGTCATGACCAGAAAGACCCCAGAGTCTTCTTTCATCTGCAGGGAGAAGAAGCCAAAAGATGGGACAGGAGGCTTTTCAAGACGCTGCTCCAAGCTTATCAACTCCTGTGAGTACCTTGGAGCGGATCTGTAGTCGCAGGGATGTGTTGTGCCCTTACAGTGGTCAGGGGGGTGGTAGTGTCCACTGGAGAGAGGACCCTCAGGAGGTCAGCAGCAGTGAGCAGCTTCTGCTTATCTGTACATCTCCACTCACCTTCCCTTTCCCTGGAATTCACTCCTCCTTGCCCTGTAGCACAGCTGCTGTACCAGGAGTATAGCGATGTTGTTCTGAACAAGGAGATTCAGAGTCAGCAGCGTCTGGACAGCGTGGCGGAGGCACTGGGGCTAGCCTCCCCGAGGCAGCCGCGGAAGGCCCTCGTGTCCTCCGAGTCCTACTTGCAGCGCCTCTCCATGGCCTCCAGTGGCTCCCTCTGGCAGGAAATCCCCGTGGTGCGAAATAGCACCATGTTGCTCTCCATGACCCACGAAGACCAAAAGCTGCAAGAGGTACGAACCAGGAGTGGGTACAGGCAAAGGCTGCAGAGGCCCATTAACTGTCTTTCTCTGTCCCACTTACCGTCATCACATAAGCTTGTCTAGGCCCTCGGCTGGCCATCCATTCTGAAGGTACCACTGTCCCTCTTCCGTGTGTCCTCATGCCTTGGGCTATCTGTTCTGACCTAGTTCTGGTTTGAGTTCACACAGAGCCAAGGTTGGGCTCCATATTTGTTGGGAAGAGGGTGAATTGACGTTCATCCATGCTGGTTCAGGGTAGTCTAAAATTTACTTCTCCCACTAGAGTTTCAGACTATGTTAAAGTTGTGCTCTTCAACCAAGATACTTACAGGGGCTCTTTGCTGAGTCACTTAAAAGGACACCTGGAAGCTGCCATTTGGTACATTTATCTCTCAGAGGATTTATTATGTCCCTGCTCTGTCATCATCCTCACTACTAAGACTGTGGTAGAGTCTGTCTGTCTGGTTTTAAGGTATTAGCATTAATAAGATTTGCATGGAGATCTTCTATTATTCTCAGATCTGTCTAAAATTTGGGGTGAAACTTTCCTTCCCAGGAAGACAGTAATGCCCAGTGGATTAGAATAATGATGAAATACAGTAATTAGGTTCTGGAATACATGGCCTAAATGGGAAGCCCATTTTAATATTTGCTGGTTAGCTTTTGCCAGATTGCTTGATCTTTCAAAGCTGTGTTTCTTGATTGGTTGAACTGAGATAACAAGACTTACTGGAGGAATTAATTGTTAACTGTTTACCTTCAGGATACGCAGACCTGGTTTTGAATCATGCCTTCACCATTTACTAGCTATATAACCTTAGGTTAGGAGATATAAGTTCACTAAATCTCACTTTCCTTATTTAGAAGTTAAATATAAAAATGTCGACCTTTCTGGGTTAGTGTGTACTTTGAATGAAAGCATACATATTTAGCTTAACAAAGTGTCTGGTGCATAGTTTGTTAAGTATTAGCTTCATATTCTTCCCCTTTCAGAGTCAGGGAGGAGTATAATTTAAGCCGTAAGGACATAGGGATAAATAGGGCTTTTACCGATTCAGAGACACACATGCATATTTAGGCTTTTCAAGGCTCAGACTTGAGGGCTTTGTTCTGACTGCAGTAGAGTACCTGGAAGGTGTTTAGAAAAATCACTGGTCTCTCCTGTATTTATGAGTCATAGAATGAGGAGGTCATGTGAATTGAAACACTCCCTCCCTAGTTCCAGCATGGTCCCGGTGGAGATCCTGTCCCATCCCTAGTCTCCCACTGATACAGAATCCTCTGCACCCTTTCATCTCACACACACATATTTTCATTTCATAAAATAGCACCTCTAGCATCTACAAAGAACTTTAAGAGTTTATTTATTTATTTATTTTTAATAAAAGGCTAAATGAGCCACTGGAAGTGGCATAGTTGAGAACTGGGAGTGTCCTGTTTGGTGGTAGGTCTAGGAAGGTCATTAGGCCATGTCATTGATCACCAAGAGACCATCACAGTCTGTTTCCAAGGGTGTAACTTGAAGCCATGTGCTTGGATGGAAAGCATGAGGAGCCTTTAGTCAGGACCAGCAGTCGCTGGGCCCCTGCTGGAACCTCCAAATAAGTTTTCATGTTCTTATACCACAACTGTGCCATCTTGCTTCAAATAACAAACATCCTTCTTTCCGATACTCCTCAAACTCCACACTCAACTCATTACCCTCATCCTCTTTCCTAGCTCTCTGGTTCAGTGACTGATTCCAGCTTTCACTCATTTACTCAAATCAAAAGTCAAGGCATTAACTTTGACTCCTCCTCTCTTTCAGGCCCCATTCTGAGCAAATAACCAAGTCCTTTGAATCTGTCTCTTAATAATCAGTTCTTCATCCACATCCACTATTCAGATTTTCATCATTCACCTGAAATTATCACATTTCCTCACGTGGTTCTCTTGACACACAATCTTTATGTCATGCAGTGCTTTATAAAAAAATTAATTACATTATTCCCTGAAAGAAATATTTTTACACATTCTTACATAGTCTTAGACCAAACTATTTGACATACAGTGTTTATATAACCTGCCAGACTCCATTCCTCATTTCTGTTCACCTTACCAGCCTTAACTCTTTGCCAGTTCTGTTGAATATGTGGTTCCCAAAATGCTCAATTTATTTAGGTCTCTTTGTTTTTGTTTGCTTTCGTGGTCATTGTGTTTGTTTGGTTCTCAGGTGTTGGAGATACAGGGATTGATACTAGGCAAGTGTTCTGCTAGTAAGTGATGTCCCCAACTCTTTGTATTTCTTTCTTTTAAATGCATATTTCTGGGCCAAGTATTTAACTCAGTAATTCTGGCACCTGCCTCACAAGTGCAAGGTTCCAAATTTGATCCCTGGTACAAAAAAACAAAACAAACATGTTTCTGTGTACATTTAAGGTACACACAGTAATGTCATGGGCTATACGTAGATAGTGAAATGTTTACTTACAATGAAACATATTAATATAGCCATTATCTTTATAGTTGTCTATTTCAGGGATATGTGTGTGTGTGATTTGAATTTCTTGAAAGTACATTTTTCTTTTATATCTTTGGATAGCTTACAGATGTTCTTCTACCCTTCGATCATATTTCATGTACATAAACACTCTTACCTTCTCCTCTCAGACGAAGGTAGGTTTTATTGTGATGTGAGCTATAAAAAGACCTCTCTTGTTGAGTTCTCTGCTACTAAAACATTACTCCATGTTTGTATATAGCAGGCAGTCAGTGATCTCCCTACTCTCTGACTTCCTAGGCCAAATTTGAACTCATCTTGTCAGAGGCTTCCTACCTGCGCAGTCTACATATAGCTGTGGATCATTTCCAACTTTCACCCCAGCTCCGGGCTGCCCTCTCCAACCAGGAGCACCAGTGGCTCTTCTCTCGTTTACAGGATGTGCGAGACGTCAGCACCATGTAAGAGCACCTTTCTCCCACACTCCCCTCTCAGCCTCACTGTTGTCAGCCACTACATCTTCAGTTGATTTCTTTTACTCTTAAAAAACTCTCTTGGCCATAATGTCAGGATTTAATTGGGGCTCTGCTACTTCTGTGATTTCTCATAGACACAGGGGTAGGAAAAGCAAAGAGGAGAGGGTTGAGAGTGAATAGATCCATAAGAAGGTAAATACATAGATGAGAAATGCTTCCTGGCTTGAGGTCTTAGATGTAAGTGGACATCCACTGCATTGAAGATAAGGAAGAAAATCACATAAATGTTGGGAAACTAAGTAGGATAAAAGAAGATGATCAAGACAAAGAATGTTAGAATATGTAGTATGGAGCAAACTAGTGACAACCATGTAGAGAATTCTAGTGCATAGCAGAGGAACAGAACTCTGGAGAATCAATAGAAGTTACTGATCAATGGAAAAAAGTCACAAAGTCAAGGTAGAGAGGGCTAGCCAACCATTCAGTTGGGGCCCAGAAATCTCATGAGACTTTTTAAAAATATTACACAGGTTCCTTTCAGATCTAGAAGAGAACTTCGAGAACAACATCTTCTCCTTCCAAGTGTGTGATGTAGTCCTGAACCATGCCGCGGACTTCCGCCGGGTCTACCTGCCCTATGTCACCAACCAGACCTATCAGGAGCGCACCTTCCAGAGCCTTCTGTGAGACTGACCCCCTTGTTTGATTCCCCTGTGGGGTCTGCAGTGACCCTGCACCAATCCCCAGCTAGAGAGCCGTCCCAGGGGTCCATGTTCATGTGCTGCCCTGTGCTGTCAACGCCTGCCTGCCCTTCCTATCACGGCCCCTCGACAAGCATATCTGGGTTTCCTGTACAGTGGTTCCCCAACCTCAAACAATCCTCCATCCCTTTGCGAGTCCCTGTTATTCCCACATCCCTCCTCACCCCTGGTCCCTTCCCCTGCAGGAGCAGCAATGGCAGTTTCCGAGAGGTCTTGGAGAAGCTGGAGAGTGACCCCATCTGCCAACGCCTTTCGCTCAAGTCCTTTCTCATTCTGCCCTTCCAGCGCATCACCCGCCTTAAGCTGCTACTCCAGGTACGGAGATACTTCCTTCATTGTCTCCTCTGTCTCAAAAGTATGTCCTTTAGAAGCTTCAGGCCAAAGGGTTGTCTATTTTTCTGCCTGTGGAGGATGTGAGTGGTCTCCCCATTGCCCACACCCTTCTTTCTCAGAAATATTTACAGTGGAGATTATTGCCCTAGGTTTCTCTATTAACTAACTCCTGATCTTCTCTTTGCATTTCTCTATTTCTTCCTCCTCTCTGGCTCCTGCTTACTCTTTATTCTGTAGAACATTCTGAAGAGGACACAGCCTGGCTCCTCAGAGGAAGCAGAGGCCACGAAGGCCCACCATGTGCTGGAGGAGGTAGGGAGCCTCTCACCCCACCCCCTGACTCCTAGGAACCCAGGCTGGCTTAGCCTTCTCCCTGGGTCCAAGCAAATGCAATCCACAGCCTCATCTTCCAAACAGAGCTCGCTCCACACCAAGGAGCTATGCTCCCGCTACCATAATCCCTCATCCCAGAAGTCATCTGCTAGCTCATCCAGTGAATGCCAGGTCCTAGAACTTACCTGGATTCGGCCTTCACTGTGGTAGAAAAGAATGAGGCTGTCACAGCTTGCTTGCACATTGTCTGCAGGAGGCTCGAGGGGCAAATACTCTAATACTTGTGCCCTTCCCTCACCTTGCGCACCCCTCAGCTGATCCGAGACTGCAATAACAATGTCCAGAGGATGCGGCGGACAGAGGAGCTGATCTACCTAAGCCAGAAGATTGAGTTTGAGTGCAAAGTGAGTGAGTTCCATGCTCTCCACTCTGCCAGGCGTCTCTTGTTTGTCTACACTGCAGACCACCCATCAGCATAGAGCCGCCTTGCTCCAGCCTCCAGCCTTCCTCCCTGTGCTCTGTTACTATCTCCTGGCTATGCAAATTAAAATGCCCATTGCATTCTTCAGGGCCACTTCAGACATATTGTTGAGTGAAGGAAAAGAACCATGTGCATATTGCATTACCTTGGTGTAAATTCTTGTGTGTGCACAAGAAAACTCTGGAAGGATAATAAAAACAATTTTGAAAAGGAATAGCATTTTCCTGAAAAGGATAAGATGCACTGGGGTAATGGATAGATGGGAGAGAATGTAGAATTCTAAAGTATAAGTCTTTCTCAGAAGAAGTATGAGAAATGTAAGTCTTTCTCATCAGGGTTCCTTCTAGTCCAAATGGTCCAAATCTCCAAAGCAACGTGGTTCAAAAGCAACATGGTCCAAATCTCCAAAGTTTCTCATCCTGACACCAATATATATTTCACATTCAAATCCCAGTGCAGAACGGATATCATCTTTAACTTCCTAGAGGAGAAGAAAAGGCCTATACCTATAATAGCAGTCATAGTCTCATAGCCTCCTCTTTGCCCAAATTCCAGCTCCAAGCAAACCACTCTCTGTTATTTTTGCACACATACACACACACTCACACACACACTCACGCACAATCTGATTCTGACTCTTCCTTTCCTGTTTCTGATTACTATCAAGGAAGCATCAGATGACAGAACTTCCCCCTACCTTTTCACTTCTAAGACACATCCTGCTGTCTCCTGCTTGTTCCTCTTGGACTCTTCCAGCTCTTCCTCAGGTCAGGCTTCCAGCATGCTCACTTGCTCACTAGCCTGGTTGGACCCTAAGATCCTTTGGTTTGCCTGATGATGTAAACAAGGGAGCCACAAACCCGGGATGGTGTACGTGAGGACTTCAGAGGGAAACAGAGTCTTAAGTGGAGGTGGCGGGGTTCTGAGCAAGAGGGGAAACATGGAGGAGATGATGGGTGAGGGGGGCAGGAAGCGCCTTGTTGATTCCATCCATGACTGGCCTTCTCTTTCTCCCCTCTGTAGATATTCCCACTCATTTCACAGTCTCGCTGGCTAGTGAAGAGTGGAGAGCTGACAGCCCTTGAGTTCAGTGTCTCTCCGGGGCTGCGAAGGAAACTGAACACACGACCCGTCCATCTGCATCTCTTCAATGACTGTCTGCTACTGTCACGGCCTCGAGAGTTAGTAGCGACAGTGGGAATGGCCGGCTAGGGACCAAAGGGGAGAGGGGAGAAACAGGAAGGGGTGGGCTAAAAGGGGTGGGCTCTAAAAGTGCTTAGAGGAACTTCTTCTCAATGGCTCAGACCGTGGGATCTAGGCCACAGCAAAGAGAAGAGGGGGAAGAGGGGAAACCCTGGCAAAGTGCAAAGATTCTACCAACTCATATTATGAGATCATATGGTGGGGCCTGTATTATGTTATGGACATGATGCAGCAAATTAGCTTATCACATTGCTAAATGAGCCTACTTGTAGCTTTTTGGGTCCAGCTTACTAGTTTAGAAATAAGTTCAGATCTTAACTAGAAAACAATTAGGATCCTGGTTCCTAGGACTTTAGAACATTTATATTAGTTTTGTTTGTTGAATTCATTAAAATGATCAAATATCTGGTGTACTACACGGGTGATTTGTCAAACTGGTGACAAATGGACCCTGAAGCTGCCATCGTGGGAGCAAGTTATGCTTTCCAAGGGAACTCACAGGCTGCAGGTGCTAAGGGCATGGAGGTGGGGTTCAAGAATGTAAGGGCAGATGAAGTATGGAAAATAGTCTCAGCTTGCAATGACTTGTGCTTTGCAGGGGAAGCCGATTCCTGGTGTTTGACCACGCTCCCTTCTCCGCCATTCGAGGGGAAAAGTGTGAAATGAAGCTACACGGACCACACAAAAACCTCTTCCGCCTCTTCCTGCGGCACAACACGCAGGGCACCCAGGCTGAGTTCCTCTTCCGCACGGACACTCAGTGAGATGGGGAAGTCAGAGGAGTTGGGAGTCGGTAGCCTGGGGAGGAAATGGGGGATTGTGGACAGGAGAGGGCTTAGCGTCTGTTCTGTAGTTTTTGCTCAGAAATACAAGGCCGGTGAGACACAAGGGGATGGGCTGGTATGAAATAAGCCAAGAACTGGAATACTGATATCCAGGGGTGAATGTCCACAGGGATAAGCCAGACATCCTTCAGTACCCACCGCCAGGGGGGCACACGTGAACTAGACAGGCAGTGGCTGGGCACCTTTTACTTTGCTGCCTCCTTGGCCAGTCCTCTGGTGAGAGGAGATCAATAATGTTGTGAAATCTGTTTTGTTCATCTTCTCAATAATAATTAACAAATAGTTTTGCACATGCATTCATCTTTCAGATAATATCTATGGAATGTAGTGTACAATGTCCACAATAATGACCATCAGAAACACTGCTGTTGCTACTGTTATGGCAGACAGAAGAATCTCTTTTAAAAGTGTATCTTTTAAAAAAAAAGTGTATCTCATTGTCTGAAGTCATATAGACACTTTATCCCTTGGAAGATTATATGCAGGGATCTGTAATACCTGCATGTTAGAGAACAGAAAGGCTGGTCAAAGAGGTTTGTATCAAATAAGCCAAATAATCAGGTACAGATTTATGCTGGTCAGTTAGGGGTTTTGGCAACATCTTGTGAGAACGGTGGAAGTGTCAGCTCTTGATTTCCAGGGCATATTTGGTAGCAGAGGCTAAGATAATGCAAAAACCTGCAAGTGATTACAAAATTATGCTAGAATTATAGTGTGCTATAGCAACAAAAGTAATAGTAGACCTATCTCTAATTATAGTCGCAGAATAATTTTCATCCATGAGATATTTGATTAAAGGAGGGTAGGCAAAGGAGTGTCAACTCTACAGAGTGATCATGAATCCTAAACTGAGGTGAACATTTTCCTTGGCATAATTTTCAAAACGGAAAATTAGTTACACTCCAAGATGAGTATAATAGATGCTTGACTTTATGCCCTCCCTTGGAAGATAGGAGAAGTTACTAAAAATCTGGGAAAAGAAGGAGGAAAATAAAGTTCAAAAAGACACATCAACATAGTATTCAAGATTGTACTGTGTTTCCAAGCAACCTGGATTTCAGAGACACTTTATCCTGGAGGTTGTGGAACCAGAAAAATCCTCCTGAGATCCATTTGCCTTTCCTACCATTGGCCCTTGTCTTACAGTCTCAGGCTAGAAGTGAAACTATGATTCTTCTTTGTTTTCTCAGAAGTGAAAAGCTTCGATGGATCTCAGCCTTGTCCATGCCAAGAGAGGAATTGGACCTGCTAGAGTGTTATGGTGAGTTATATTCTAAAAAGAGGCGGACAAAGCCGGGGGAATTCAGCAGTTTCCTATGGGTAGAGGGCTTTAACTCTGAGCTTCTGTGTATTGCTTTTCCTCAGATATCCAGGATAGATACCCAGCCACTGTCAACTGCAGCTTTAACACCTGAGACCTCTCTGCTTACCCTGCCTGCCTGAGGCAGTGGTTGGCTCTTTTTGAAGTGTTTTGTCCTTAGGGCTGCCCTGCTAAGATGCTGCCTAGATTTTACCTATTGAAGGTGTTGGGGAATTTGAGGGAGACAGAAAGTCTGCAGGGGGAGTTTCGGGAAGATGGTAGCACAGATCTGTCCTGACCACATCCCCTCCTATAAAGGAGAGCCAGAGGGGTATTTACTCATGGCACCTGGGGTAGCCCCAGGCTCACTCCCTTTAAGGTGTGTATGCATTCCTGTGAAGCTGGAATTCTGGCTGGCTATCAGTCTTTGTCCTCTAGCAAGGACTTCCTTAGTTTAAATCTAGAGAGAAAATGTACTCAAAAGAATATTACAGACAGCTAAGTTAGGCTATTACAACAGTCAGACAGGGATAGCCCTGCAGAGGACTCAGTGCAGGAGTGGGGAACATATTACAGCTGCGGGTGGAGGCGCACTCCTATCCCCAAGACAAAGGAACTGATTACCCCTGGGTACTTCCGAGGGAAGAACAGCAATGACTGATATTCTAAACAGGCCACAGTCCCCTTGGGTGAGGGAAGAAGACTCCCTGACACATCCCTCAGGAAAGGCTCTTGTCCTTTCCACACACAACTAGCTTCCCACATTTTATCTAAATTACCTAAGGGACTGTATTTGTAATCTTATTAATTGACCCTAGCTTTGGCCCACCTCTTACCCTCCATAGGAGTTCATGCCCACCTAGTAATTTTGCTCTATAAAGCTTCCCCTGAGAAGTGAGTTTCTGGGCGATCCATTTTCTGGGAGTCTTCTCCTCTCAGGCAGGAGCTATTTTCCTCACAATAAATATTTCCTACTTTCAACCTCTGTTATTCCTTAAATCCATTCTTTGATTTTAGAGAACATGAACTTGGTGTATTGGACACCTAGCAGGTTAGGAGTTATAATATATCCCTTATATTATTTGGAGGTCCATGTATCACCCCTATGTTGGGAATGTTAGACCTTTAGTGGCTGAGAAGAACAAATACTTTGAGGAACCTTGGTAAAGGACAGAAGAGAAACAAACTATGACTGAGTTCTGTGATTTCAGTCACTGTGTTCTCCATTGTTAGATTCCTTTCCCTGGTAGTGGAACATGACTTTTCCTCCTTTGTTGTGATCTTGTGAAAGGCAGGTGGGAGTGGACCGTCCAAAAGAAGCAATATTCTGTTTTCTGAGAGAATTAGAGAGCAGTATAGTAAATTATAACAGAAAACTCGGGCGAGTCACAATATTTATCATCTAGAAATATTCTGGACTGTGCTCTCATAAGCTTCAGATCTAAGGAGATTTTGCCTGGTTCATAAAAATATAGAAACAGAAATAGAGAATTTCTACATTAATTATTTTGATCAACCTTTCTCACTGATTATCTTGGTCAGTAGCAGATAAGGAAAGTGAAGCCAAAATGGGTTAGCTAAGTCCTTCGCTTAAGTAGTAGTGGGATTTTTCTGGGGGAAAAGTTTGCATCTAGTGCAGGCAGGGGGAGTAACGATGAGTCACAGACTCAGGATGTACTATCTAGTCAGAGCAGCACCACACACACATAAATAGATGCAAGTGGCACAGTTTCTTGCCAACAGTTTTAAGGATCCTAAAATCGACAGAAGAGCCAAGAATGTAGCTCAGTGGCCTGCATCTGCCTTGCAAGCATCAGGTTGTGAATTCAGTCCCTGGAACCACAAAACAAAAACCCACAAAATGTACAGAAGATAAAAGGCTCAGGGAATATTTTAAAGAGAAGATAAGCTTTTAGCTGAATCTGAAGTATTTGTAATAAGAAGTAAAAAATGGGGTTACAACTTTTTTCTCGTCATCTTCCTCAGAAAAGTAGAATTTTCTTTATTTGTTTATTTATTTAATTTTTTTTTTTTTTTGAGACAAGATCTCACTTTTGTAATTCAGGCTGGCCCTCAGCTCAGTCTTGAATTCACAGCAATCCTCCTGCCTCTACCTCTCCAGTGCTGAGATTACAGGCCTGAGCAACCACGCCCAGCATTGTGGTAAATGGCACTGATTGCTGGTGGGCATGAGTCTCCGTACCGAGCATTGCGTGTGGTTCCTGGGGATGAACCCTGGCCCTTGCACTTGCAAGGCAGGTGCTGGAACCTTTGAGCTAAATCTCCAGCCCAAAACAGAATTTTTGATCCATTTTCATTCTGGTATTTCAATTTTTTCAGTCTACTCTTTTAGTTCCTTTCCGATCTCAAAGCCCTTACATTACTTATCTTTATCTCAAGTCCTCCCAAACTTCCCTTAGAATTCTTGGTCCTTGTTCTGGTCATCTACCTCTCATCACCTCTCTTCACCCTTCTCTTCCAAAGACTCTCCACAAGTGCAGTGTCTGCGCGCCTACCTGCCCCGGGAGAATGACGAGCTAGCCCTGGAGAAGGCTGATGTGGTGATGGTGACTCAGCAGAGCAGTGACGGTAAGAAGGAGAGTCCATGAGCCTAGCATGGTAGGCAAGAAATGCAGACCTGCATTCGTTTCCCAGGGGATGCTATTAATGTGGCACCACAAATTTGGTGCCTTTAACAGCCTAAGTTTACCCTCCCCTGGCTCTGGAGGGAGGAAGTCCAAAATGAAGGTATTGGTAAGGTCAGTCCTCTTCTGAAGCCTCTGAGATGGACCTTTCCTGAACTTGTCCAGTGTAATTGTCCCAAGTATTCCTTGATTTGTTGCAACATAACCCCAATCTCTTTTTCTTGTGGCTCATCTCTCTGTGCCCAGAATTCCCTCTTTTTAAAAACACTGATTGTAATTGGATTAATGTTGTTTTATAGCTGCCTGACCCCACTATGACCTCAGTGTAAGTTTATTAATTGCACCTGTGACAACATCAGCCCAAATAAGATTACATTTAGAGGTCCTGGAGAATAAGACATCAACACATACTTTGAGGAGACACAATTGAACTCGTAACAGTGGACAAGGCTCAGGACAGGGCAGCTGTAGGCTTTTCCAGGTCCAGGGTAGCCATACTTAATACCCTGAGATGTGGGGGGAGACTGTCCCTCAGCCTTAGAATGTAGAAACACTTCCCAGGAGGCAGTCCACAGAACTTTCCTGAGCCTTTCCCAGGTGATTCTTCTTTCTGCTCACAGGCTGGCTGGAGGGCGTAAGACTCTCAGACGGGGAGCGCGGCTGGTTCCCTTTGCAACAAGTGGAGTTCATTTCCAACTCAGAAGCCCGTGCTCGAAACCTGAAGGAAGCCCATCGAGTCAAGACTGCCAGGCTACAGCTGGTGGAGCAGCGGGCCTAGCTGCTCTGCGAGGACCCTCTCACGCTTGCAATCTAGCTGCTCCTGGAGACAGCTGGCCCAGAACCTCACCGTAGAGGCTTTCTCTAGTCTAAGAACTAGGCCTTCTGAAAGCCCCAAAACAAAGCTGACCCAGTTCTCCCCAGCCTTCTTCTGTGTGGGAGATGTCGAAGGACTTGACATTGGACTGTAGGATTCTTTATTTTCATAGAAAAAGTAACTGTAGAGCCTCGGCCAGGGAACTTGACTTCTACCGCTGTATATAGTAAGTAAACATCCCTGGCTTCCAGAGTACAGATTCCAAGCTGGCCAAGGGGCAGTCACAGCCTTAGGTCTAACAGAATCTGACTTCAGTCCACCGGAGGGAGATGTTTAAGGGGGATGAAGCCGCCTGATGAGAAGGTCATCCTCATGACTTCTAAGATATCTTAGAGCCTAGAGACACTCCACAGTTATTGGTGGGAGCTCAGTGCATGCGTCACTGAGAACTGTGTCTTTTGGTGGCCATGTGAGAGTGATGGTCTCTCACTCTAATAAACCCGGCACTTCACCAAGTGTACTTTTCTCAGACTCTTCAGTACTGAACAGGTCTCAGGACTGAATGCCTGGGGTTTCCAGCATGTTGGCATCAGCTGTCATGAAAGACCAAGTCAGTGCATAGGACATGGGAGCGACTGACTGCCTTTCGAACCCCAAGAGTTTAGGCAGCTTTTCTGTTTGTTACGGCTCCAGAGGTGGGAGAAGGAATTAATGAACAATGGAAACGCACGCAAACCATTTCTACTGTGCCCATAAGGTAGTGTGGGTGGATTTGACAAATCCTCAGACCGTTCATGACTCTGTTTTCTGACTTGAATTCTTTTGAAGATGTCTTCTGAGCTGTACGTATCTTCTTTGTGAAAGGCAGATGGGGTAATGCAAATACTTCTAGAGTCTAAGTCAGTAGTCTAAGCCCCGGTTACCTCAGTGCCATGATGAAGCTGTCCATGCCTCTGTTCCATTAAACATAAAATGCAGAAGCAGACCAAGCCAACTCCCAAGCTTTATCCAATGCTGCCACCTTTCTGTCTTCAGACTAAGTTGAAGAATTTTGCTCAATTTTTTCCTCATAGAGAACTGTCATACAAATAAGGTATATCTTTTGTGCCGTCTTTCAAAACAGCCCCCCCTTGAGCCTTCTACTGCTTTATAATTAGGAGGACTCGAAAGTAGACTTGCTTTGCAGTTGTATGCAAAGGTAAGACTAATATTGTAAAGTTTGTTCTATGCCCAGGTAATGATGATATGCTGTAGTGGCATCACTTTTGGTAACTCGTGTCTTTAGTCCATCCTAAAATATGAAAGTTAGCTCACTTAATTTTTCTAAAAAGTTATCCCTATAATAATGAAAATGAGGACTAGTATTTTATCTGAATCAGAATGCCTGCTAAAAAATCTAAATTAGGGATGGCTTTAGAAAAGTCTGATTGAGATTTTTTCACAAAGTTTATAATAAAAAATATTAATACATGGTTAATATGCATATGCACATATTAATATATAAACTAATGACTAAGAATACATTAATAAACTAGTAACTCATAGTACCAGTTATGATATGATCCAAATTATTTGTGCAAATTGGCCTTAGAATACTGTCCATCTGGCTGAAAATCATACCAGACCTTATGTTTTTCAGAGAAATTCTCCATTATTTGCTTACAGAGGCGAAGTGTCAATTTCTGATTGATACACATCCAAATAATTTTTTGAGTTGCATGTAGGATTAAAGCATTAAGTCTTTATGATCCTTTTGAACCTAAGTTCTGTAAGACTTCTTACTAAAATTCATTAGACTCTTAGTATATATTCACTTAAATTGGTTATTCTCATTTAATCTGAGAAATAAAACATTTGGCTTCCATCTATATTTATCTCCTTGGCTAAAAAAGAAACAAAAACTCATACATGAATGATCGCTCCTCAGTTGAATAACTAAATTTTCTATACTTTGAGTTTGGGGATATTGGAACATAGATCCATTGACTGTCCCTTCCTTTCAATTTTTGGAACTTAATATTTTCTTTAATTCGGACTGGCATGATTGGCTTAGAAAAACAGTGGTTGCTTATGAGAAAGTAAAAACAACCATAAACTACCACTTTTTGGACAGAATTGCATTTGGAACACGTATGAACATACAGTGTCATGTTGATTTTGAAAGTAAAACAATGCACGGGATAGTGTCTTGAGATCTCAACAATAATCCTATTTATAGACCACTTTATGAATGGTTATATGACTGAAGCTTAAAGCCTTATGAATATCTGCTGAATTATTTCCCTTGTGCCTTTGACCATACTGAACCTGCAGGTCATGTTTATGTACTCACAAAGCTCAGAAAGCTATTCATTAAAGTTTATTTTCACCACTAACTTTACTTAAGGTTAATTATGATCTTAAGACTGTGTGTACAACTCACTATTTTGGTCAGTTATAATGATTTTGATAAAATCATCCAATGGGGACTAATTTTTTTTTTTCTTTTCTAGCAGTATGGAGAAAAAAATCGACAGCCTTATGTATGCTAGACAAGTGCTGTACCATGCAGCCATCCCCAGCCCCTGAATTTTTAAACAATCAGCCTCTGGGATAGAAGTTGTTTAAAAGTCTAAATCAATTATATTCACTGATTTACCTTCCCTGTGCACATATTCTTTTTGGACTCTATATTGATCTGTCCAAAATTTATCTGGTTGCTTTTTAAATATTTGGCAATACTATGTTTATTATATATTTCTTTGTCTTTGTGAGATCTAAGAAGTAGCCCATCATTTTTGGGATAGTGAGCCTTTATGGACCCATCTGATTACTCCTTACCCACCCAGGCATATTGTGGAGACGTGGGCATGTTTGTACTTGGGTTTTTAGACCGCTAGGTAAATATCTTTTGTGGTGGTGACTTGGCTTTATCACTAATTAACAGACTAGTGACCCTAGAGCCATATCTGCTGTAAACATGACTCAGGAACTACATGATCATAACACTCCAAACCTGTAGTTTACTGTAATCGGCTCAATCTGAAATTAAGTGTGTGGAAGGACCAAAGGTTACAAGTAAATGAGTTAAGGAGAGAGGGATGCTAAACTCAGTCTTGATTCCAGTGAGCTGCTAGTATAGATGTAGCCCCTTCTCTGTGTGCAATGGTCTTTGCTCCACTGTTTCTCAACCCTCTCATTTTCAGTGACAGACAGGGAGTAGAAATTTCACCAGCCTCTTCCTTGGCAAGGATACCCATTTAGTCTGTAGTGCCCAGGGAATGTTGCAAAATACAAGGAGGCTGCAGACACAGAAAATTCAAGGAATGAAGATGTGTGAATGAAGATGTTGATTCTGGGTGGCCTTGCACAGGAGCAGTGGAAAGTAGCTGGGTTAGTGTGTGCTAGAAACTGTTTTTCCGGGCTGATGAGGGTGGGGTTGACTGCTGATCCCTGCTGCTTGGTGAATGAGTCACGGGCCTGAGGGCAGAGCTTGCAGTAGGGAGGGGCAGAGTCTGGCCCACAGAGTTCTTCAGAAGCTCCAGTGGCAGATAAATATTTTCCTGGCACTTTACCTGAGCTTTTCAGAGAAGCAGCCATCTCTAAACAATGCAGTTGGAAACTCAGAAGCCCAGCGGGAGCCATTGTGTGCACCAAGGAAGATGGACCTTTTGATTCTGCTCCTGAACAGCAGGGAGGAAGTCCAGGTTGTCGGGAAAAGCTCCCTGAGCGCAACAGAACCTAGGATGTGGTGGGAAAGTCACCCACCAAGTAAGAGAGCCTTTTGGCCATCCTAGAAACACTCTCAGGAGAAGATGAGCAGGGAGACAGCAAAGAAAGGGCGGCCCTTTGGCAGAACTCATCCAGCCAGTTCTAGAACCTCTTGTTATGGAGATCAGCTTGCAGGAATAAGGGCATCTCCTCAGTCTACTGTTGGAGTTGAAAAAACTCCAAAGTTCTCTGTGTCTCACAACAGGCTTGATGGAGCTTGGAGAGGGGAAGTAATGTGCCTGATGTCATTAAGATATAAATAGCTTGTTGATCATAATTGGGATTGAAGCAGGTAACCGGCTGAGGTTGTGATTATCATGAGAGGTTGAAGGTGACTTGCTGCACAAAGCACAGACTGAACAAACAATATTCATGGGCAGCAGAGTTTTGAGTGAGCAGGAGGAGGTGGCGGCCAGATGTGTGGCAGTGTTAATAAGCAGGGTGTTGAAGGTGGAATGGAGCTGGCTTGGCAGCAGAGGTGGAGGTGTGGTTTCTAAGGTGCTCATCACCCTTGCACAGCAGGCTATTAAAGAGAGTTCAGTGTGTGTGTGTCAACATGGAATTGATACAGAAAGACCTGAAATGAAACAATACTACCATTAACAACATTATAAGTGAAATCAAGTGAAAGGAGAAATTTCCAGTTGAGAAATCAAGGGAAATGATGGTATAAAATTTTTTTTCAATGTATGATAGTTGTCGTCTTGTGGGTTATTTTTGCTTGTTTGTTTTGGTTCTGTAGACTGAGCCCAGGTCTCCCCCACTGCTGAGCGTGCACTTGACCCTTGTGTGCTTGACCCTTGACCCACTGACCTCGACCCCAGCTCTGAGCATTGTTCTACCTGTGATTTTGGAAACATTTTGAAGCTGGGATTTTAAAGAAGATGTATTTGATTCTACCAATTCCAATAATTAATAGTTAAGAGCACAGAGCTGAGATCAAACCACAGTGGATATGTTCTGGGTGAGACTTTCACCAGGTGGCCTAAAGGAGCAGGAACACAGAGTGCCTGCTGTGCCAGGTGGCTCAGAATAGGGCTGAGAAAGAGGGTTGTGTCTTCAGCAGGCCACAGAAGTTGTGCTGGGGAGACGGTGCAGGAGTTGGAGGGCAGAATTAGAAGAAAGCAGGTTGAGATAAGGAGCAAGGAGGAAAAAGTACACCAGGAAGGACCCTGGAATCTCTGTGGGTGGAAATTCCAATCTCAGAGCATGGAACTGTGGCAGGAGGGCTAAACTGGAGAACCTGACCAATCCAAAGGGGAAGCTTAGAATGAATTGGGGCACACCTAGATGCTGCACTGCCAATAAAAGACCCAGCACCCCTGGAATTGATTCTAGTCCAGAAGTAACTGGATTCCTCCAGTCACCTGTGCTGGCTCCACAGTGCGTCTCTGCTGTCACTTTCGCACAATGCTTCCATCGATGGCTTCCCTCTTATTTCCTTCGTACTGTTCCAGTGTTAGTGCTTCATTCCTAGATGCTGTGAACACCCCCCACACACGGACCTATCACCTAGTCTCATTATCCATCCTTCTGAAAGAGTGTTGTATAAAGACATCAATTTGACTTGATACTCTTGATATTGCTTGTTGACTACTGAATAGTAAGGCCTGTCTCAGCTGTGCCCCAAGAAGCTATCCTCCTTAGACAAGTGCCCCAGGCTCTGTCTGTTGCTTGTTTTGCCCCTTCAGTTCTTAGTCACTTCCCTGTGCCACACATTTGAGTTATCTTTCCAGTTTTGGAATATCCTGCATTTTTGTTCACTTGGATGACTGTTCTTGTCTTCCTCTTCCTTACTGCCATAATGTCTGCATTTCTTTCTAACTCAGCCTGAAGAGTACTTAGACACAGACTCAGGGCCTATGGACTTGTGTTTCCTCCTAATCTATGCTTTGTGCTTTACTATAGTCACCCTAAAACTCTCAATAGATTCTGCTGATTAAAGTAGGTACCTCATGGCATATGTTTAAATCTTATTCAAAATTTATGCCATTTACTACTTTGGGAAGATTCCTAATTTTTTCTGAGTCTCAGATGTTCAACTGTCTAATAGATGATATCCATAGGAGTGTTCTGAAATTAAATCACCAAGCAGAGATATATAATACATGCTAAGTGATCATCATCATCAGTAATTTGTCATAGGATCAACTTTTGTGCAGAGTAAGAAAGCTATTTCAGCTTTTCATGTTCTTGTAAAACATAAATGCACAGAACTGGCTGTTGCTGGCCTTTCGCTTCTTACGGCTCTTGCCCTTTTCATTTTTTAAAATTTATTATTATTATTATTATTATTATTAGGTTTTTTGAGACAGGGTCTTGCTTTGTAGTTCAGGCTGGCCCTGAGCTCAGCCTCAAACTCAATCACAACAATCCACCTGCCTCTGTCTCCCAAGTGCTGGGATTACAGGTGTGAGCCACCACGCCCGGCACTGTGGTATGTGGTACTGATTGCTGCTGGGTGTGAATCTCCACACCCAGTATTGTATGTGGTTACCAGAGATAGAACCCAGGTCCTTGCGCTTGCTAGACAGGCACTGGAACCACTGAGCTAACTCCCCAGCCTAACTCTTGCCCTTTAATGGTATACTGGTGTTCACAAAGCAAGACTCCTTTATCTTCATTTGGAGAACAGAGTAAGTCTTCCACCTACACTTGGCTAAGGCATTTTTAGAGACTTACTTGAACACAAGTTTCCTGCGCTTTGGTATCATCGTTCCCTTATTTGCACATTTACTTGTCTGCCTTCCTCTCCAGGAATCTGGATGCTACTCACTTCACCACCTGGCTCCTCCTCCAGCTGTTTCCACCTCTGCTCCCAGACCTCCATTAGCAATCTCGATGCCATTTCTTCCTCGGCTTCATTCTCTTGCCTTCACATGTTATTTCCATAGCAAAATAAGAATGTTTCTTTATGCTTAGGGGGAACTACTTTTCTTCATGCTGCATGCCTTGCAAGGCAACTTTCTGTGTTCTTCTAACCTCAGCTCCTGTGTAGAACAGTTTAACACCAATGCTGGAGATTTGTCTTTTTTATAAGCTCTAATTCTATATATATGTTTCTTTCCATACCCAAATAACTAAAGTCACTACAACCTCAGTATGGAAAAAAAAAAAAAAAAAAAAAAACGTTCCCCAAAATTAGCTCTGTCTCCATTCTTTTCTCAATCAAAGCATTTCTTACAAATCAAAGTATTGCTTCTCTCATTCTTTGTAAGGCTCTTCATGTTACACTAATTCTGACGTAAGCAGGCCTCAGTCTGTTTCCTCTTCTCTTACCTTTTCTCTGTGTCTTCTGATAGGCATCTCTTAGGCTAATTCAGTCATATTCGTCTGTATCCCTGTGGCCTCTCTTAAACCTCCAATCTCATTCTGCATGTGTTCTTTTAAAATTCAAACCTAACAAGACTGTGCCTGGTATTGAAAGAGCCTGGGGCTGTGTTCACCAAAGAATATGGTCTGAACATCTTGGCCTCCCTAGTCTCCTGGACCAACCTCATCTTCCCACACAGCTTTCTGTTGCTGGGGGCCTCCTACATACTGACCCCATCACCCAGAACTCCAGTCATCTTTCCAACATCAGTGGTCTTCTACTCACTCTAACTTGTGCTTACAATAGGCTTCTACACACCCTCTGCTCACCTAAATTCTGTTCTTCCTTTGGGTGCTCACTCTGTGCCTCAGGCTTCACAGAGCTCAGAGTCATGGCGGCCAGGGTTCCTCCACAAGACAGGCAGGTCCCAGAAAGCTGAAAAGATGATTTACTTATCTTTGCCTTCACCCAGTACTGTCAGCTTCTGTGAGCCCCTGCTGAATGATGGAATGCATGTCTGCGCTCATCTCTCAAGGGTTTGTTATAAAACTGAGATAAGAAAGCATTTAGGAAAGAACAATATAGACCGGTGATGGTGAATCTATTAGAGCCAAGTGCCCAGATGGCAGTCTCAAGTCCACTTATTTATTGCAAAGTGCCAGCACTGCAATTCAACCTGAGTCCTGAGGTTTTACTTTAGAGAAAATAACTCATATCCTAACATCTTTTTTCTTAAAAGAAAAACAACACAAATGCCTTAGTTCTGCCACTACCAGAGAAAACTGGCTGTGATAAAATAGATAATGTTTTAAAAAAATGTTTAAACATTTATTACAGTAAAGATTCACTGCCATCTCATTCCCCTCAAAATATTGTCCATCACTTTGAACACACAGAGTGTTCTTCCCACTTTCTGCAGCAGATCTGAAGTCTTTCATGTCTTCTTCTCCCGAATCCATTAAAATTATTACAGCAGTTTCTATCAGACGAAGACATAACTGTGTGGCCTCATCCACCTTATTCACTAGATCTGGCACCATGCGAATTCCGGCTCTTCCTCAGAGTCAAAATGGCCCTGCGAACGCCAAGGCAGCCATGACAGTACAACCAAAGACAGTTAAGGAGGAGGACTTCTGGAACTGCTGCAGGAAATGACAAAAACGCTGAATAAGTATATTTGAAGTGAGGGGCATTAATGGCAACATAGTTTACTGTAATAATTTTTTGAAATTTAAATCTTCACTATACTTTCACATCACATCTCATACAACTCTAGGACCTAAATTTCTTGAACTGCCTTTCCCTCTGGACTAACTTCTGTGTAAAACCAAGGACATGATTCCTCTTCAGGGAATAAGAATTCCTCTACACTAACCCAAATCTTTTAAAAATGACTTAGAGGGGCTGGGGATTTAGCTCAGTGGTTCCAGCACCTGCCTTGCAAATGCAAAGTCCCAAGTTCAGTCCCCAGTGACCCTATATCACAATGCTGGGCATAGTGACTCACACCCATCAGCAATCAGTACCGCATACCACAGTGCTGGTGTGGTGACGCACACGTGTAATCCTAGCACGGAGAGGTAGAGGCAGGAGGATTGCTGTGAGTTCGAGGCTTGCCTGGGGTACACAGTGAGCTCAGCATCAGCCTGAACTACAAAGGCAAGACCCTGTCTCAAAAAAAGAAAAAAAAGACTAGGAGTTGAATTAACAAAGCAAATTATCTTTGATAACTTGCTATCATTATGTATCCCATTTATACAAGTGATGTTTAAGTAAACATTTAAAAATAAGTTCTCATATATTTTTCAAAATTACATCAATAACGGATTAAACATTGATCTAACAAGAACAAGGGTGCAGTCAGAATCAAGGAAGTTTTCGAATACAGATGGAAATACTCGCATGGCACCTGTAGGGGGCGTCCTATATTGGTGGAAGGGGCTCTGGACCCTAAGTACCAGCCAGTAGCCCAGGGCTGCCTGGGAACCTCACTGGAAGAAACCTGGGCAGAGATGCAGAAGCCCATTCCAGAGCTATCTCCGCCCTGCGAAGCTGCCATGGGTGCTCATAGCCTTAGCAAACCACTGCTGTATAGTTTGCCAGATTTACCAAATACAGATACAGGATCCCCAAATAGGCAGGAATGTGCACACGCTAAAATATTATTTATTGTTTCTCCAAAATTTCAATTTAATTGAACATCCTATATTTTACCTGGCATTTTAATAAATTTGAATCTGGCACTAGTTGACAGGATGGGGCTATGGAGTATTTTAGAGAAAGAATTGAGCAAGAATTCCCATGAGCTTTCTTGCTGTAAACCCAATTTAGTGCCACAAGGAAACTGGTGATAGATTGCCATCTAGTGGAAAAATCTTTGTAGTAAAATTAAAAATGAGAATAGAGAGATTTTTT